>LGRX02031488.1:0-20549 GCA_001247695.2 Cymbomonas tetramitiformis
TAGTAGCCTCAGCGCCTGCAAACCAGTTTCTCTTTGCGTTTGACGACGTGGACGAGATGGATCACTATGAGAAGGAGAGCCACTCACTTGACAAGGATGACGTCAGACTCCAGTACACCGGTAGTAAGAGTGAGGACAGAGCGCTCTTCATCAGGCGTTTCGTGGACATGGTGGCGAAAGTCCAGCGGGCTTTTGAGGCCAAGAAGCGTAGGTACATGAAGTCAGCATCTTACCATGCGCTCAGTCGGCAGCAGAAGGAGGCCTTCGCTGGAACCAGACCAGACTACAGATCATTGTGGGACAGCATACCATCGTTTCTAGCAGGGGATGACCATGCCACCTCAGTCGCTTATGACTGGTGGTGTGCTGCTTACCTGAAGAATGGCGTCATGGCTTCACACGCTTGCCATGTCCTGAAGGACGTTACCATGAGAGATGCCTACCAGGGATCTGTGCGTTGTGCTCAGCCTCCTTTTCATGAGCTGGCGCCAGGGTCAACCTGGGCAGTTTGTAAGGTGTTCGAGGATGGTGATGAGGATGGCGAGGCGTCTGATGAGTGGGCAGGCGAGGGAACCTCCACGAGGGGCCTCACGGGGCCAGATGGCACTGAAGATTCTCACTACTCTTGGGCCTTGAGGGCGTTCGTTGCAGAGCTCGAAGCTAAATTCTTGATGAAGGGCACCAAAGAGAAGGAAGATCTCTTGATCGCCAAGCCGCAGACCAACGAGCAGGACGGCCTCGCTTACGTGAAGAGCTGTCGTCGCAGGGAGGCAGCTCTCAACACTGGCAGAAGGGTGGAGGACTCCGTCGTCAGGCAGAACATCGAGGAATGCATCAAGGGCCTGCGCATCAAAGAATACCGAGATCGCGTGTCCGAGCAGCTGCGTGTCAGCCATCCTGCCCCCAACAAGGTTACTTGGGAGGACCTCGAGGTGATTGTGGAGGTGCAGGACAAGCTCAAGAATGATGCAGAGGCTTGGGCCCTCACACTGCAGCAGGAGCTGGTTCGCAGGCTCAACTGCGTGTACTCCTGCTTCGAGGCCAGGCAGATGGGGCTTGACCTGTCTGCGCTGGTATCAGCCATGAGGCGCTCGGGTTCTGCCTCCAAGACTGGGGACAGACGCAGGGACCCCAAGAAGAAGGAGCAGGCACAGCATGGTGGCGACGACGCCAAGAAGCCTGTGAGGGAAGCGAATAATGCCGAACGTCAGAAACCTTCTTACAGCAAGGTGCCACCACCCGATGCTTCGAAGAAGTTTCAGTGTGACTGGTGCTTCACGCGCCTGCCTCACTCCCCAGATCGCTGCTACACGGGGTGTCGTGATTCCCGGGTGCCGCCCAACTTCCATAAGGACAGGCAGAACTCCAAGTGGCCAGATGAGGTTAAGAATGCCCAGATGCGTGCCTACAACATCGCACACCGCTTTGACAAGCACAAGATGGGGATCACCACCAAGGAGTGGCTTAAGCTCCCGGAGGCCAAGCAGAAGCAACCACAGCAGCAGCAGCAGCAGCAGCAAGTGGCTGCCAGTGCCGAGGTTAAGGAGAAGCTCGCCGCAGAATTGTCAGGCCTCCAGGCAGGGTCACCTCCAAAGGATGACGAGATCGCCGATGCACAGGCTCTATCAGAGGCCAGCGATGCGGATACCGAGTACAACTCCAACTTCACCCAACAGGCAGAATACGAGGAGGATGAGCAGGACTGCCCTGCTGGGGGTGGTTTGGGAGGTGGTCATGGTGTTGGCATCGATCACGCACCGAGTCTCCAGGCCAGCGCCGCTGTCGCCTTGGGCAACACTCAGCAGATGCGGGGCTTCCAGGTCAAGACGCCGGAGGAGTTCGACAGGGCCGCTCAGGTGCCTAGAGCCGTCCCTCCCGACTTACTCAGCAGGAAGGTCCACCTGTTGGCATCCAATCTTCGCAGCTCCGTGCGTGCCTGCTCGCAGATTGCTGCCATCCTGATATCCCAGAACGCCATTGACCTCCCGAAGGACATCGAGAATCTTGTGGCACTGGAGGAGCTCCTGGGCAAGGATCCGAATGATGCAACCGAACAGCCCGCTGAGGTCAATGAGCATGAGTTGGAAGACACGCACGCTACAGCGACGCAAGGAGTGAGAAGGGAAGCAGACGGTTCAGGACATCGCGCAACCGAGGAGGTTCCGTTGGACGAGATGCCCAACGGGGTGGTCGACAGCGCCACCGCTCGATGTGCAGCTGCTGCCTACGTGGACGATCTGGGGGTGGTTGACTTCAGTGACCATGGACATGTGCGAGCTGGTACCATCAAGACCTCCGCCTACGACGCACTGAGGGCAAAGATGGCGCAGCATCTGACCGACGAGCAGGTGCTATTGATGGCTCAAGTTCAGCCCATCTGCAAGTTGCGGAATGCCACTCTATATGAGGGGCTTGCGCTGGTGTCATCCGGTGGCGAGCTTATGCTGTACCGGGCAATCCTCATGGACACCGGCGCCAACTGTAACATCATCTCGATCTCTGTTGTGAGGCGGCTGGGTCTCACGATTTACGAAGCCACCACCGGCGCCAAGGTCACCAGATGTGACAACAGTCCCACGAAGTTCACCCATTATTGCTACGTGGACGTCATTCTGGCAGCGGGCACGCCGCACATGACGCTTCACCGCTTGTACGCCTTCGTGACCTTCGAGGCTGAGAACTCCTGGGACCTGTTGATAGGCACTGGGCCGCTGAAGAACTCCCTGATGATTGACATCAAGTTGGGAAGTTGCGTGGCCGTGTCGCATGCACCGAAGGTCTTGGGCCTGGATGCTGAGGTGGTTCTTCCGCTGGTCGACATGACGACACCCAAGCGTCCTCACCAGCCCAGGAGGCTGGACCCGGTGGTATGTTTACAATCTGAGATCTTTGGGCATGAGACGGAGTGCAGATGGCTGGAGTGCCCGCCCTTGGGCACAAGGGAGGAGAGGTTTGCTGCCTCTGGGATTCGGTCTGAGCACATCCTTGACGGCGAGGAGTCGCCGGTGAGGTCACCAATGCCTTCGACAGGGCCATCTGCTGCACCCCCTAGACCCCGAGCCATGACACGCGCAGAGGTCGAGGCGGCATCTCGCGTTCACACGTGTTCGCTTGAGGGAGGCCGAAGGAGCTACCTGGCGCCGCTGACGTCCGCCGAGCTGGCGGGGTCAGAGCGCATGCTTGCGCAGCTTTACTCAGAACCAAACCCCTGGGTGGGTGGGCGCACGAAGTGGATTACCGATAGCCAGTCGATGGGGGGTCGCCCACCTCTGGGCGCTGATCTTGACCACAACTGGGCGGACCAGAGGCTGTACCTGGACCGGCACCATGTGGCGCGTCTTTGCCGCATCCTGCAGGAGCTCCCTGAGGACTTGCCAGCTAGACCTTCCCAGGAGCATGTCTGCGTGGAATTCGTCCGCTGCCTCGAGCAGAAGTGGGTGATGGTGGAACAGCTGTTGCCCCCTAACTGGCTGTATGTGGACCAGAAGTTGGATCACGACGAGGATAATGACTGTTGGGTGCTCGAGGGGAGCTATATGACACACGTGCCATCCCTTGCCAACAAGCAGGACGTCGTCAAGCCCAGGGAAGAAGGTCGAGTGCTCGATAGCCTCAACTCGATCCAGCGACTGCAGCACATGCTCCAGGAGCTGTTTACATACCCCAGCGGTGAGGTCGCTGGCACCCTCATGTGGGATCGGAAGGAACGTGTCCTCTGTGTGCAACCAAGTACCGCCACGCAGCAACTCGAGCTGCTGCGCTGCACGCTGGATCATGCGCGGGTGTTCAACAGTGAGGAGCTGTTGGGTGAGCTTCAGCTCCCTCATTGGTACGAGAGCACTGGTGTTTGGACATACCAGCTGCTCAGGTACCTCTGCCCGGTGGACATAGAGTCCCTCTCGACTGGCATCCTCCGACAGTACGATCTGTATGGCAGCTTGGCGCCACCTCTGGAGCTCATCGTCCTGGGATCGAGCACCAAGTACTACCCGGTGGGAGATGGTCTTGGGGGAGATGGTAAGGTGTTCTCCCAGAATGCCGCTGCTCAAGAGTACTTGCGCTTGGGGGAGATGAGGAAGATGCTCAAGGCATCCAACACCAGGCGGGAGGGCCAACTGGCGCTCAATGCAGATGCGCAACGGAGGCCACCACCGCCCAACAACTTGACTACATAAGAGGCGTGTCCAGGGGGCATCACCTCTATATTCACCGGTATCCTCTGTACTCCTCTTGATATTTCCCGGTATTTCCCAGTATTTGCGGACGCCTCTTATGTAGTGAGCACACCTGGTCATCTCCGGCACGCACCACTGGTCACCTACTGTTATTCCGCGTTGGTCCTTACTGTGGATTTGCATGGGTCTTGCAGGTGTCATGCAGATGTCCCCTTATAAAAATAACTATTTTTTTGCCCGAAAATGTGACGAAAATGAAAAAGGTGGCAGATTAGGCCATATTACGGACTATATATAGATAATGTGAATATGGCCTAAAGTGCCACCTTTTTGATTCATCTGATTTTTCACCGCGTTCACACGCTGTTTTGTATCAGAATTATCGGAATTATATTTTAGATTTTCTGAATTTGAAATATTTTTGCTTGTTCGCCGCGATGGGCACGCTGTTTTGTATCATTTATGTATTTTAGATTTTCTGAATTTAAAAAGGTGGCAGATTAGGCCATATTCACATTATCTATATATAGTCCGTAATATGGCCTAATCTGCCACCTTTTGATTTCGCTGTTATGAATCGCGGTTCTATCCATGGGGCATCACCCAGGTTATTTACGGGAAATATTTTTTATTGTTCACCGCAAATTATGTAGATAACGGCACAACTTCCCACGTTTCCCAATTGATATCGCCCTTGTCATACTTGAAGTTAAATGTCTTTGGCTCGGCCCTTGACTCCATACTCAAGGACCGTACACCTTCATGTTTACAAGGATGCCTAATAACCATATTGCTCATCTTGACTGGTGTATGTAGTTTGCGGTTGATGACCATGTCTTTCATAACATCGTGATTGATATGTTGCAGGTTATCTACGCTCAAAGAGAATCCCTTAATCTTGGTCATGGTGTAACCATCAGCAAACTTCATACTGTATGACTTTGGTCCTGTTGCCAAGAACTCGATACACTTACCATGGTCCCTTTCTAAATGTTGCAATTCACATTTCAGGAAACCCAACCATGGCTGTCGATATGCATTGCCATGATATATGTGATAGTTTTCAGGAGTTTCGCTATATATTATTGAGTCGCAATCAAAGTAAAGCACATTGGCGAAGCCTGCTGCCTCTATTAACTGATACAACTTTAATCTACCGTAACTGGTTATGAATGCAGCCAGAACCTCGTTGGTCGAAAATCTGGTGTCTGAAAATACTTCTGAATTTTCAGTGAAGTTCATCAAGACCATTTCGTTGTCGTCGCTCCCAACGAACTCATACTTACAATCATACCTTTTATTGCTAATGGTATTGTAGAACTCACCTGGATTTTGGATAACCTTGCTCTTAGATTTATTCTGACGCTCTCCCAATTTACCGTAAAGTATATTTTGCATGTCTTTGGAGACCTGTCTCATTCCTGGATTACATTTGATATTTGCCTTGTCCAACTTGACACCTTCATGCAACTTGAACTGGTCGATAAACTCGTCGATGTCTCCATCAGGAGGTCCGGAGGCTTCTGTTTTTAGTTTCAAAAACTTATCAATGTAACCGGCAAACAGGTCATTGGTGGTGTCCTTCCAATGTTTTATCTCGTATATAGCATTAATAATGTATCCTTTTTCGATGGCCTTCTCCAGCTCTACCGTTGTCCACGTGTCAACCATTTCGTACAGTGGAAATACCAGCTTACCTGTTTTATTATCAACGTGAGGAAGAACGCCAAATTTAAGATGTTTTGGAGGAGCAATTTTGCATTTTACCAAACCGAAATAGCCATGAATGTCAACTGTCTTAACGTCTCTTATAACCTCGGGATGACCTTTGGGAAACTTGTTCGTTTTCATGACACTTGGGTACATGGAATTATAGTCGAGGTATCGTATGTGCTCGTTGTGGTTGACCTCGTAGTACAACTTACCCAGGTCTACTCTCCCTCCATGATATACGTCTCTATCCACGATAGGAGAAGCCAACTTCTGTCGCTCTAAAAAGTCTTTACCAATCTCGGACAATTTCAGCCGATTTACTGTTTCATCCCATGCCGACTCCCAGATATACTCAAGATTATATCCTGCTGCCTTGATATCATCCAGTCTCTTCATCGTTTGCCGATTGACCTCACCAAACGTCATACCCGATTTACGCCCTTGTTGATACTGAATATCGTCTTTGTGGTATTTCTTCAGGTCTGCATGAAACCAGCTTCCGAGGAACTCATACACCGTGTTGGTGGTGTCGTCAAAAGCATCGACATATATCTGTAAATCTGTGAGTTTATAGTTTCGTTTGCCATCGTAATCGCGTTTGAGCTTGGCTGACGTAGTGTGGACAATGTAATCCAACCACTGATTCTCTTTGATAGATGCATTCTGCGACTTGACCAATGATTGCAATATAGCCACTGAATCCTTTGGCATGCACTCACTTCTCCATATATTAATCGCCAGTTGTGCCAACGTCAGATAGCTAAACGGGTCAAACTTGTTGTCGGTTATCTTTAGAAAACATTCCCTGAAAGCGAACACTGCACGGCGTAGGATGGTCACATCGTCATGGCAATATCGTGCAATCTCTTTTGGATTTTCAAATATAAAACACTTGCTCTTTTTCTCATGCCACCATTTGTATAATTTTTGATAAGCTTCTGGTTGAAGTATCTCGGGATTGTAATACTTGATGTCAGGATACAAACCGAGGTATGTCTCATTTTCCAACGTGTTGAAGAGATGTGGGTAATACCCTTTTGATATTTCGTTTTCAAAGCCAAACATCTCTGGTAGAGCATGCAATGGACGTGCCATGAACATATATGAATCAACGAACCTCACGTTGGCAATCTTGACACACAATATATCAGCCCCTGTGTACAATATATCCTTTGGAGGTTTCCTTTGGACGTTGATGACATGCTCCACTATCAATCTAAAGTCGAACTTGGAACCGCAATGAGCGATGAATGTGTGGCCAGCATGTTTGTCTAGACAGGCCCATTCAAGAAACTCTCCGATGGTTTTATGAATCACATGTGTACCATCATGGTACTGACTTTCACAATGATTTACAACCAGCCTACCGTCGTCGTTTCGAGTTTCAAAATCGAAACACACAATTGATTCAGGTGATAGTATGGACTTCGGTTTGACCTGTGTCATGTAGCATCTGTGTTCATATAGATTACAAACGACCTTACAGTTTGGGCATGCTTTGTATCCACACATGTGTTTCTCCTTAGGATTGAACTTGACATTGCACATCTTACATTTGTGAAGCTGATTGCACGTCACCAATTCTTTGTGCAGATTGTAACATTCTTCGTTCATGAATTTACGATTGCAAATATCACAATGATGCCATTGCTTGTTTCCTTTTGTCAACCGTACATCCTTGCTGGCAAATATGCATTTTTGAGATTTACACTGGGTGCACGATGGCCGATAAGTTTTCCCTCTGAAGCAATCAATACGCGTGATAGGTTCATAATGATTGTCGTGCAACAATATATGAAAGCTGTCATTATAACTTGAATACTCATTGTGTTCGTTGAAGTACGGCGGGTAATACATGATTGGTTCACCGCCAAGTCGTTCAGTGATACCCCACACAAATATATTTCTGCTGTAATGCCTCTCTAAAACTGGAAAGTCTTCGATATTGATTCCTTCGTCAGCATCCTTTTTCGCAAACAATTCCAAACGCAATCGAACGGAAACTGATGTTATGTTGCCCTTGTGACCGCTGGCGTCTCGTTTCAGTTGTTTCCACTTATTCTCGTATTGATTTTTACATACAAAATTGTCGCTTAGCATTGAATCTAATTTCCGTTTTCTATCAAGCAGTTCCAAAGATTTGATGCCACAGTTATTGCGGGATTCAATCTTAATGACACACTGCTTCAGTCGTAATTCTACGGTGTTTTTTGGTGCGGCTAAGCATCGAGACCCCTTGCCTTCTGGTGGTTTTGAAGAGTAATATTCAACTTCGATATCTTTGGCAACCTCGACGGACTTTTTGCTGCTATCACCACCCTTCGGACTTTGCAGCATCTCTTCAAATTTCATCATAACATCTTCACGATTTGAACCTTTGACCCACTTGGATGTAGTCCCATCCTCGAACACCGCTCTAATTGATACTTGCTCAACGCCTTTTGTCTTCTCCGGTAACCAATAGTTTAAACTGCTACCATCGGGTGCTGCTCTTTCAAGAAACGTTGTAAAGGGAACCTTAAGTTTTTCAACGTCTGTGCTAAACTTCTTTATATGTCTCTTGGAATCTCCAATGCTGTACTTTTGAATCTCATCAAGTCTACTTTGTTCTTTGGCAGGTTTCTTCCCTATCTTGGTCCATTGTCGCCTGGTGACTTTCTCAACCTTCTCTTTCGATTTCCGATAGTTCTTCTTGTAATCACGTATAGCTTTGGCTCTATCATCACCGGTTAGGTTTCTACTTTGTAAATTTTCCCAATCTGCAGCAGTGAGCTTATGGCGTGCCTCAGGATTTTGCTTTCTCAATTTAGGGGGCATCTTCCTATACTATATAAATTATATTTTTGTGGCATCACCGCGACTTTTTTTCATTTGTTTTTTCATTTGTTTTTTCATTTTTATACGTTTCTCAATATCATCAATGGCTTTTCGATAATTTGAAACACCGGTGTACTCTTCGGTAGGTCGTTGAAATACTGAGTCACCCGTTATTGTGCCAATGCTTGTTTGGTCTAAAGGTGCTACCATGATAGGAGCTATCCTACGAGGTGCTTTGGTCGGCAAAGCAGCATCTTTGACGGGCTGTTGATACACCGGTTGTCCTGATGGAGTACCATGGTCTAAGGCGGTTCTACTTTTGTTAGCAGTTGTCTTTTTAACAACTGGTCGGCCTCGTAAGCCTTTCAGCTTTTCAGCTTGTGTCATCTTACCCTTCTTTTTAATCCCGTGTTCGGCTCTATGTTCGGCTCCGCAAGATTTTAACTTTGTTATCCAAGTTTCTCTGGTCATGTATACATTAGGAATCAAAAAAGGTGGCAGATTAGGTCATATTATGGTTATGTATAAGATAATGGGAATATGGCCTAATCTGCCACCTTTTTTGATTTCATCGAGAAATCGTAAGTCAAATTCAGAAATATTATTTTCTTATGATATGTTATAATTACTTAATGGCAGTTAAAGGACAGAAAATAACCGACCCGGAGACACTTGAACGCCTTGCGAAAATGAGGGCGAAAGCTCTAATAACTCGCCAAGCCAAAGCCAAACAAAAGCAAGATGTCAAGATGGCCGAACAACTTAAGGAATCTCAAAAAGTTGCCGACGCACAAGAAACCATTAAGAAGGCAACGACAAAATCTCCTCAGCCAGAACCTCAGCCAGATTCCGAACCCGAACCCGAACCAGAAGTAGAACACATCGTTGTCAAGAAACCAAAAGCCCTTAAGAAGAAACCGAAAAAGCAGGTTGTCATTGTTGAATCTGATAGCTCTCAATCGGAAGAAGAACCTGAAGTGATTGTTAGGAAGTCTACTAGACGAAAGCAAAGCCGAGTTGCATCTCAATCACCTCGAAAACGAGACGCGGAAATGGACCCGGGTTATGATAAGGCTTACTCTAGTCTATTTCTATCGTTATAGTATATGCAGTTTCAGAAACTCAAAGATAAATCATATGATATTCAAGTGCCGAAGAATGGGGCCTTTAGCATACCGACACCCGATGATTTTATTCAATTGCACGGGGTTATCTTGGCCTGTGCGAAACGCGGGACCGGTAAAAGCTGTAGTCTCACACATCTATTAAGATTGATGAAACAAAATAATGCTTTAGACAGGCTTATCTTAGTGTCACCAACTTATCATAACAATATGCATTATTACAAAGACTTACCGCTTGATGAAGGTGATGTATTAGAGCCTACCGTCGATGTTCCAAATCAGATTGAAAACCTCCTTGATACCGAGGCTCAAGAGTACGATGAATATCAAGAGAAGATGGAACGGTATAAGAAGTTAATGAAAATGTTAAACAATCATAATATCAGTGTGTATGAGATTCCCGGTGAATTGATGTTGGAATTTGGGGACGAGAATGGTAATATACTTCCTCCACAACACAAGTATGGTGGCAAACGGCCAGTCATTGCTGCCTTCTTTGATGATACACAAGATACCGACATGATGAGACCTTCAAGTAAGCTAAGCAATATGGTTATCAAACATAGACATCTTGGAAAGCTTAAGGACGGTGCCCTTGGAGTGACGTTGTTGTTTGCAACTCAGAATTACACCTCAAGCTCCGGAGGCTTGCTAAAATCAATAAGAGGTAACCTAACACATATGCTAGTCTTCCGAAATAAGAATCAAAAAGAGATAGATAAGATTGGTGAGGAAGTTGGTGGCGAAATTCCCATTCAGGAATTCAACTCGGTATACAATCAGGCTATACAAGGGCCACATGATTTTCTGTTTATCGACCTTCATCGCAAACCAAATCATCCAAGTATGTTTCGCCGAAATTTCAATGAATGGATTGTTCCCGGTCAGGTAGCTGAATCTTCTATGCAAGTTTGATAAGTATAGACTCCGGTATAGTACTTGTTCTCTTCATTATCATAATGGATTAAAAAGGTGGCAGATTAGGCCATATTACGGACTATATATAGATAATGTGAATATGGCCTAATCTGCCACCTTTTTTGATTCTTCATTGTATGAGATTATTAGAATTGTTTAGTGGAACATGCTCAGTGAGCAAAATATTCAAAGACTTGCATAAAGATGGCGAAGTCGTCTCCCTTGATATTCACCCGAGGTTTAATCCTACTCACAACGTTGACATTCTGATATGGGATTATACATTATACCCGCCAAATCATTTCGATATCATATGGGCATCTCCTCCTTGTACAGAGTATTCAAAAGCGAAAAGAATTGGGGTCAGAAACTTTGCATTGGCTGATGCAATAGTCAAGAGAACAATCGAGATTATTGAATACTACAAAGCAAGTCATTGGTACATTGAAAATCCCTCAGACGGAGGGCTATTAAAGCATCGAGATTTTATGAAACCGCTAGACATATACATGCATACATGTTGTTATTGTATGTATGGATGTATGTATCGCAAAGCGACGAACATCTGGACCAATAAACAAGGGCTAAAACTCAAAATGTGTAATAAACACATAACCCCGTGTCCATCAATGGTGGCATATGGGAGACACCTTATCCAAGCACAGCGAGCTCAAAGCTCACGTTCCGATGTGGGAACTTCGAAATCCATTACTACATTACACTCAATTCCTAAAAGTCTATTAATATATTTACTCAATTTCAAATGCATTTCCTTTGTAGATGGGGCTGATGATTAAGAAGTCTTGGAGGGCTGGAACAAAGTGCTCCCACTTCTTTGAATGAATATAGTTGTAAGAGTTTTTATTGGAACCGGGCAGCTTAATCGTTATTATCTTCCCTTTGTCATCTCGTTCAGGAGCATAGCAATCGGTTTCGAAAAATGCATCAAGAGCCTTGCCAATTGTATATGGGGTCATCTTAGTTCCCTGAAAATTTATCTTGAACGATTCTTTCAATGTGTTAATGTCTACATCCCAAGTCGGGTTGTTGGGCAGCATCAATGTTTCTTTGGCACCGTTTTGCTCAAATAGAGTCCACAAGATGTGGTTTGGATTGTTTAATAATTGTATAAATTGGTGAACAAAGTTTACAAGTTTTCGATTCCACAAATCTCGGAGGTAATGTTGAGGTATAGATTCTAAGAATAGATTTTTGAAATTATATTTGGCAATGCATAGTTTATCTTCCATGGTCGCTTCATTCCTCCAAACTTTTGGATTCAGATTTTCGTAAATCTCTAAAATTTCTTTATCTTCAATATTATTATACTCAAAGTAAGGAGCCGTCTCATTTTCATTCAATTTAGCCCACACCATTTCCCTACTATTTTGAGAAAGTTCGCTATTAATAAAGCCACATTTCCGGAGATACCAATGATATACTCGTTCGTCTCTTGCCCAATACTCACACTCTTGTTGGTTTGCCAATTTTTGATACAACTCACTTTCAGGTGCATTATATGGAAGACAAAACCCTTTTAGTCTAAACCTGATTTGCTTCATCGTTGCACTTGTTTTGTATAGGTGAAGCTCATTTGTATGATATTGTCTCACCCTAAACAGATTTTGAAAGAAGTCCCGGTATGACACCATGGCAGGGTCCAAAAATGCATATCGTTTATGAAAGTGCGGTTTATTGTTTGGTCCGGTATCAAAATTGACTCCCACCGTAATAGCAACATTGGAAATCACAAGTCGTTTAGAGGCCCACATTTCGTCAACATTAGATAAGGTTGATTTCGTTTCATCATCGCTCATCCCATGATAACAAATGATGTCATCTTGAGTGAGGTCGGTGTTTGCTATAATCATATCTTTGAATGTGTCCATGCCATAGCACCAAACACTCTTGCCTTTTTTGAAATCGGTTTTGAAAGGATAAAACAAAGATATGTTTTCCCCATTGTTCAAAGCATCAATCAACGATGCTTCCCAAAATTTTTTGTTTTCGTAATTGATTAATTGTTGCGGAGCTGGTGGTAGGTTGTGGCCAAGCGTAATTAAAGGGCAATCTAAATGTCTAACCTTCTTAAACCATGTAATGGTGTCTTGATGGGGAAAAGCATCCATAAAGATAATTTTCTTTGCAGATTTTACAATGTGCATAAAGCAATCCCAATTGGCGGGTAAGTGCTCCCCATGTGTCGTGCGGTTCATGAAAATACTTTTGTAAGTCTCAATCTCATCCAAGATAACAATGTCATAACTATTACGAGTTTCAATTTCATCTTCGCATAAACCGGCAAACAAGCTTAAACAATTTTCTGTTTTCCATTGTGATTCCATAGACATTATAATTCTATGTGCTGCCGGAATTAATTCTTGTTTGTTCTTATCAAAGCTTTTGTAATTTTTGAACCGCAACGATTGCAATCTTGTCGCTACATTTTGTGCATAAGATGATCCTTGGGCTGAACCATATAATGCTACTACCCTTTTCATACTTGTGAAGATAATCAATAGTAGAACCGGTCTTGTTCCCGCTCATGAATGCCGTCAAGAACACCATGGATGCATGTCCAAATGCATTATGAATTTCAATCGGCTTCACCCATCTATCACTCATAAAAATGTCGATTGGTACGTCGCACCCCTTAAGAAACTTTGAACTTTGCTCACAAATCGTATCAAATCGTAGGTTGGGATAAAATCTGAGCAAGAGGTTCTTGATAAAGTTGTCGCCCGGAGAAAATTTGTCTTTCGCCCTTTGCCAAAATACCTCATACTTTTTAAGCCTTTCTTTATTGTCGTCTTTTTGAGCGGCCCACTTTAAAAAGTCCTTCAAATTAATGTTGTTATGGTATGACCATAACATAATCAGCCAAGTTACATTGTGTTGAAAGCTACTAGGGTCACCTCTTGGTTTGTTGGGTATCATGCCTAATATTTGTTTGTAACTTGTCGTATTCCAATTAAAATTGGATGGGGGCACATAGTCACATGGTGTGATGGAACTTAAGTCAATTTTTTGATGAGTCTTTTCATCAAGTTCTACATCCTGAAATTCCCAATCTAATGTCGCGGCATCGATTGAATCTTCATCAAAATCCATCAAGATGCAATGCTTGGTGACCGATTGACTTCCTTCGACGATGTCTTGAGTTCGCAATTCATTGGATTTGCTTTGATTGACACATTTCATATTTCGATTTGTGGTGTACACCGCACAATCCATGCCCAAATCTTTGTACTTCATTAGCCATGTTTTGAAGGGAGCCATAGCACCAAGATTTTCAAAATAATAATTGGAAAGAGCGATGTGATAGGACCAATTTGGATTTCCCTTTTTTGGTAATGTACTTCCACTAATTTGAAAGATGGCATTTGGAAATTTGGTCGAAATGATTTCTTTGATTTCATTCAAGTTAATCTCTTTATCACTATCAATATCGAAATATACTTTCCGCTTGACATGGGCTTGTATTATTTCATATATGCCATAATGTTTGGTCAATATCTTGCCCATATTGACTTTGTGAATTTTACTCCACATATTGCCCATCTTTTTGGTGTCCGATTTGATTAGAATTTAGCCTTCTTTCAAAGTTGAAAGCACATAATCTTGTGCTCCACCATCGGTCAAGTTTTTGACCCATTGCATTTTGAGGAATGTTTTTAGTGCAAACTTTGAGGTGTCGATATTTTGATAATCCATTATACTCTTATAAACACTCTTATCTTTAAGTGATTTAATGTTTTGGCAAAAATAAGTTTGGATGCTATTGTTGGTGATATTTTGAGACATGTATACTTATATATACCATATATTTTAATCTTTAAGCTTGTTTATAATGGTTCATTTTCAGATTTTTGAGACCTTTTTTTCCTCATGTATTCTTTCATTTTGATATTGTGCTCATCTTTGTGAGTATCATACCAAGTCTTTTGATGTTTTCTATTCAAAGCTCGCGTTTGTTCAACATGAGTCTCCCTATACTTCTTTTTGGCACGTTTTTGAGCATCGGTCAAGGCCATTCTATTGGTATATACTTAGATTTTAATCTTTAAGTCAATTGCGTTCTTTAAGTAGTTCGTGCGTTCTTTAAGTAGTTCGCTCAAAAGGTGGCAGATTAGGCCATATTACGGACTATATATAGATAATGTGAATATGGCCTAATGTGCCACCTTTTTCATGATATTGTACCCGCGTGCGTTCTTTAAGTAGTTCGCTCAAAAGGTGGCACATTAGGTCATATTATGGATATATATAAGATAATGGGAATATGACCTAAAATGCCACCTTTTTCATGATAGTTAGGGTTTCAGGGTTTAGGGTGTATCATGATACCCCCGCGAAAAAATCGCCGAAAGTCGTATATCGCCTAAACTGACCCCTCCCTTAAATAGTGTAAAAAACCGTGCGAAAATCGCCTGAACTGACCCCCTAAATGGGGTCGGAAATCGCCCAAACTGATGCTGAATTAATTCTATTTTTTCCAAAATATTTTATACACTGTTCGCAGCATTTTCCCGAAATCGTCTGCGATTTCAGTCATACGGCGATGACATATATCGTGACACACACCATGACTCACACCGTGACACGTGCGATATTAAATCGACACCTGTTCTGACACATATCATGACACGTACCATGACACGTACCATGACACGTACCATGACCTGCACGACACCTGCGATGACACCTACCATGACACGTACCATGACACGTACCATGACAGATGGACGTTCATCGACCCCAGAAGAGCACCGGAAGAGCACCGGAACAGCACCGGAAGGTCACAGGTGTCGTCGTAGGTGTCATGGTAGGTGTCATGGAAGGTGTCATGGTACGTGTCATCGCAGGTGTCGTGATATGTGTCGTGCAGGTCATGGTACGTGTCATGGCACGTGTCATGATAGGTGTCGCTATTTGTGTCATGGTCAAGAAATATCTTTGACTTCAAAATGTTTAACAGAATTGCAGCCGTCGCACAGTCGTAAGCAGCAACCGCCAAAAGCAGCCCTGACTTTAAGGTAACCATGTGCATACATAGCGTAGTCAGATGTCCCAAAACACGCGTGCCGTGGCCCTTCAAACAGTTGTATTGTGCTCCGTGCTGTGTGCGAACGGGACTGGCGGGCGATGCGAAGTGCCCTGCGTGGGTATACGATAAGGCCGGAAAGTTAGTCCGGTGCAAACGATCTTCTGGGCAGCAGACTCCGTGGTGCAGCGAGGCACATTTCGATATCTGTAAAGATTGTCTGGAACCCGAGTCAGCTCAGCCGGTGTTCCAGAGTTTGTTTGGTGCCAACGACACTCGCATTTGGAAAGTCCGCGTTGATAGGCTCTCCGTTCTGGTGCAAGCTGGCAGGTTGAAGCAGCAGTCGCATCAGTTAGAACAGGCACTGCTGCAAGAGTCACGAATTGATATGACTGCTGTGACTGAAGGTGCACACAGCATGATGGCATCCGCGGAGCACAGTATGCAACAGTTTCAGGAGTCGCATGCGGTTACGTTTGACGTGATGGAAAACTATAAGTCGCCAGTCAAACCCGCTGAAGCCTCATACACGTTGATCCCTCGGTTTCTGCCCGACGGGTCGCCGAATCCTGAGCACCCTCCTGAAAACAAAGAAGTTGACGTTACCCAACTGACACTTGAGGTCAGCGAGCTGAGCTTAACTAAGTTTGACGGCCAGGTTGAGCTCCAGCGTCGCATTCGCGACCTGGAGAACGTGAACAAAACGTTGAGTGTTGAAGTTGAAAAATTGACTTACGACTTGAACTTAAAGTCGCAAGCCTTTGACGATGCGAAGCAGCACGCCGCACACCTGAGGGGTTTGCTCGCCCAACGTGACGTTGAAAAGGCAGATATGACCGACTTGATAGTGTCTTTTGACCCAACGTATGGTCAAACTGACGAAGCAGTGCTGTCTGAAAGTCCGAATCTTCACGTCCGTTTTGACTCTGGGACCGAGTCCCAGGGTGAAGATATCAGCGGCACTGACTCGCAGCTCTCAGGGACCGCATCTGAGTATGAAGCGACTGACCCGAACGACGAACTCGGGTTTTAGGTGAGCACTGACCCTTTTTGTTGTGTCATTCGTGCAGGAACCCTTTGTAAAGACTTCACCTTTTTCTCATCCGCAAGTATGTTTTACCCTTATGCCTTCCTTACACTCGCATGACACTTATACCTCGCATGTTTTGTTTTTGTTAACGCTACTGTTGTTATTGTTTGTGCAGTGGCTGACACTCCTACCGCTCCTGCCGCTCCTGCCGTCCGTGCTCGTGCACGTCCTGGCAAGTTATACGCCAACAGGAACAAGAACGCGACACCTGGACCTGGCGTCGACAACAACTGGCCCGATGCGGTAAAACGGGGCTATCAGATAGCCTCACCTTTCGGAAACGCACGTACTTTCAAGGTGGACGAGTACGACGAGGCTGAGGCTTGGGCGGCCTCGGATCCTATCTACCAGCCACAGGTAGCCGACCTTCAGGTGGTTACTGAAAGTTTTTTGAAACGGCAGAACATCTTTGTCAAGTTGCTTGTGCTCCTTCTTATTTTCAGTGCGTTCTCTTCTGGTATTTTTCAGTTCGCACTGTTCTTGTCGGACCACTTTGAGTGCCGCAAGACCTTCAATGCGACGCATGTGTTTTGCGTTCTGGCATACCAACTTTTACATGTCTCGACCAAATATTCTCAGGAGATTCAAAGCTTGTTTGCTGCCCAGTTCGTTGCGTGGGTGTTGACAGTGTTCTATTGGATTGTATCGCTACTCCTGTAGGTTCTTTAAACTTTTGTGTATGGCCGGATGCCGGATGTAGCAACTGAACAGTAAAGTATTTTGCTTTAACACAGAGGCTGTATGGACGTGATGCCCAACTTGTGGCTGAACTTGCGTGTGATAAGTGTAACTTTATGCAACCACTCAGCAAAGTGCACAACTTTAGATCGGATGCAGAAGCAGAGTTCCCACTTTGGGGGGAATGTTTGATGTGTGGCAACCACTGCTGTGAAGAATGCATTGATGTACAGCTTTTAATCCAAGCATTGGATTTTCATAATGAGCGTAATTATGTGTGTAGGCAGTGTAGCTCCAGGGAGGATGTTTATTGGTATTTTGTTAGTGGAGGTGCTGGTCCTAGGCCATGGTAAACTGGATAATGATTATTGAGTAATGTATGTACGTTTCAGGCTGGAGAGTCAAACTTTGTATACTCTGAAAACTCCTCAGATGACATTGAAGACAGTGAGTTTCCCTACTGCTTAATTTGCAGTGAGTTACTTTGGGCTGTAGAGGTCTATTGTTGTTATCTGTGTGAAAAACAACCTTATTGTCATATATGTTCCTTTGAAAGAGTATGTAGGAAAACTGGGAACATAATTTGCGAAGACTGCGAAAGTAATATCAATGAATAATACATTTGCGATGCAGATGAAGACCCCGAGGAGGATGAGACCTTGTTTTGTTCAGCCTGTTCAGCCTTAGTTCCTGCAACTGATATGCACCCTTGTGCTAAATGCAAGGAGGGGATTTGTATGGCAT
This sequence comes from Cymbomonas tetramitiformis, assembly GCA_001247695.2. Classification (NCBI taxonomy): domain Eukaryota; kingdom Viridiplantae; phylum Chlorophyta; class Pyramimonadophyceae; order Pyramimonadales; family Pyramimonadaceae; genus Cymbomonas; species Cymbomonas tetramitiformis. The sequence goes on from LGRX02031488.1 coordinate 18,304, forward strand.
GTGTAGTTCTCACTAGGTCAAGAAGGAAGGTGTGCTATGCATGTCATTTGGAAATGTTTTATAAAAGGGGCATACCGCCCCCAGACCCGGTTATGCCTTTAGGGCCTTGAATAGTATTTTGTATTTATTTCAATGCCAATAAAGTTTCGATTATTAACTTTGCACACTTTACCCACCGTACCGATACCCATGAATGGGTCTAACACTTTATCATTCTCATTGGAATAAGTTTTAACAATCCACTCCAATATACCATAAGGCTTAGCAGTAGGATGCTTGCTTTTGTAATTACCGTTGGCAATAGTTATCACAGATTTGGGAAACCGTTTCCCATCAGATATAGTATTAATTCTGGGGCTATTTCCAGTATACAATTCCGTGCGTCTGCCCGGGACACGTGTGTACGCAATTCCATCGGTCATCTGTGGATTATAAGTAGGTAACTTATCATAAAATATATACAGCATTTCGTGACTACGTAGTGGCATCTGATTACAATGATAAAACCCAGAACTGACCGTTTTCTGCCAGACGATATCATATCTGAACATCTTTTCATTGCTGGATATTAACTTATGTCCGAACCGAGTTGTGCAAAAGAAGACATATGCAGTGCGTGGCCTCCCGACCCGCTTCAGCTGCGTCCACAACTTACCTAAATCGATTATTTGCTTATCGAACTTGCATGCAGTTTGATTGTAAGGTAAATCTAAGATAGCTAAGTCAACAGAGTGTGCGTCGATGTTCGGTAAGATGTCAAAACAATCTGCATTGAATATCTGGGGCGCCATTAAGGTAGGTTGAGAAAAGAAATGATAATAGGGCAAAATCAGAAAAGGTGGCAGATTAGGCCATATTCACATTATCTATATATAGTCCGTAATATGGCCTAATCTGCCACCTTTTTTGATTTATAGGTCACCACAACAATCTATCTGCGTAATAACCATTGCTACCGACGACATTCCGGTCTTTCTTGTGTCTGATTTTGTACAGCCGACGTCTTTCATCGGCATACTCTTTACCCTTAGTGGCCATGTATGTTGGATAATCAGAAGCACCACGCTGACCCACTTGAGCGACCAGTTTACCATCCTTGAAAACATCAATCTTTTTGCTATGATTATTTGATGGGCTAATCTTCACACCGAGTTTCCGTGCTTGACTTTTGTGTAAGCTTTGATTTGATAAGTCATTGTATACTATATGTAACACTATTATATAGTATGACAAGTAAACCAATATCTGAGAGTAGACTTCAAGAGTTATTTTTAGACCCAAAGTTTGGTCAATCTAGTGCCAATGCATTTACTAAGAAGCTTAAAGCACAAGGTTACAAGGTCACAGAATCTCAGGTCAAGGCTGCTATTTCCAAGACTGAGACATCACAAGTTTTATCACAACCCAAACGTGTAACCCGTAAAGATTACTTTCCGACCTATGGGCCAGTCGATAAGGTCTCTATACAAGCCGACCTTGCCTTCATACCGAAAGATAAGTCGGTGAACAAAGGATATGCCGTTCTTCTGACTGCGGTTAACGTTAATACTAACAAAGCGTATGCAATCGCTTTGAAATCCAAAACCGTCAGAGACAAGAACAATAAACGATCGGAGGATGTCGAGGGTATCGTTCCTGCCATGAGACGATTATTAAAGGAAACCAAAATGGATACACTAAGTACCGATTTAGGTAGCGAGTTCACGAACAAACCCGTGCAAGCATTGTTGAAAGAGAAAGGAATCAAACATTACACGTCTCAAAAAGAGGACCACACTCGGCAAGGTAAAATTGAAAGATTCAACAAAACTTTAAAACGAAGATTTAATTTCAACGAGGCGAGAACCGGTAAAAATAATTGGGTTGACTATTTGGACTCTATCGTCGAGAACTATAATGAAACGGTAAACCAAGGTAATATCAATGATACCCCTCCCGATGACATGAATAAGAATCGTGTTATCAGAAGTGTCTTGTTGAAACGCAATCAAACTGCCAAACTATTACAAAAATTAGATATCAAGCCCGGTGATCGAGTTCGATTGCGTGTGACTAAGAAGACATTTGATAAAGAGAGTCAAACATGGTCTTCGCAGGTGTATAAAATCCGAAGTAGAAAGGGGTTGTCTTTCGTGATAGAGGACGGTGACGGTGATACCTTAAGCCGACAATACAAACCAAGAGAACTGAAAGAGGTTCAAGGACCTGTTTCCAAACCATCCAAAGAAACTCGTGGGACCAAGACT
>LGRX02031489.1:0-31722 GCA_001247695.2 Cymbomonas tetramitiformis
CAATAGTTTAAACTGCTACCATCGGGTGCTGCTCTTTCAAGAAACGTTGTAAAGGGAACCTTAAGTTTTTCAACGTCTGTGCTAAACTTCTTTATATGTCTCTTGGAATCTCCGACGGTATACTTATTGATTTCATCAAGTCTACTTTGTTCTTTGGCAGGCTTTTTACCTATCTTGGTCCATTGTCGCCTGGTAACTTTCTCAACCTTCTCTTTCGATTTCCGATAGTTCTTCTTGTAATCACGTATAGCTTTGGCTCTATCATCACCGGTTAGGTTTCTACTTTGTAAATTTTCCCAATCTGCAGCAGTGAGCTTATGGCGTGCCTCAGGATTTTGCTTTCTCAATTTAGGGGGCATCTTCCTATACTATATAAATTATATTTTTGTGGCATCACCGCGACTTTTTTCATTTGTTTTTTCATTTTTATACGTTTCTCAATATCATCAATGGCTTTTCGATAATTTGAAACACCGGTGTACTCTTCGGTAGGTCGTTGAAATACTGAGTCACCCGTTATTGTGCCAATGCTTGTTTGGTCTAAAGGTGCTACCATGATAGGAGCTATCCTACGAGGTGCTTTGGTCGGCAAAGCAGCATCTTTGACGGGCTGTTGATACACCGGTTGTCCTGATGGAGTACCATGGTCTAAGGCGGTTCTACTTTTGTTAGCAGTTGTCTTTTTAACAACTGGTCGGCCTCGTAAGCCTTTCAGCTTTTCAGCTTGTGTCATCTTACCCTTCTTTTTAATCCCGTGTTCGGCTCTATGTTCGGCTCCGCAAGATTTTAACTTTGTTATCCAAGTTTCTCTGGTCATGTATACATTAGGAATCAAAAAAGCGTGTGAAATTGTTACGTTTTGACATTATCTATATATAATTTGAAATCGTAACTAATCCACGCGATTTCGATTTCTCCGAGAAATTGTAAGTCAGATTAAGAAATTTATTTTCTTATGATATCTTATAGTGACCCAATGCCAGTCAAAGGAGAGAATATTACCGATAGTGCAACGTTGGAACGTCTCGCTAAAATGAGAGAGAAAGCATTAGAGACACGCAGATTGAAAGCCAAACAAAAGCAAGATGTCAAAATGGCGGAACAACTTAAGGAAAGAGAGAAAGTTGCTGAAGCACAAGAAACGATTATGAAATCTGCTACAACCAAACCCGAACCCGAACCCGATTCCGAACCCGAACCCGAACAACAAGTAGAACATGTCGTTGTCAAAAAACCAAAAACAGCACCTAAGAAGAAACCCAAGAAGCAGGTAGTCATCGTTGAATCTGATAGCTCTCAATCGGACGAAGAACCGGAAGTAATTGTTAGGAAGTCTACTAGACGAAAGCAAAGCCGAGTTGCTTCTCAACCATCACCACCTCGAAAACGAGACGCGGAAATGGACCCGGGTTATGATAAAGCATACAACAGCCTATTTCTTTCGTTATAGTATATGCAGTTCCAAAGACTGAAAGATAAATCATATGATATTCAAGTACCAAAGAGTTCAGCGTTTCCAATTGACACACCCGATGATTTCATTCAATTGCACGGGGTTATCTTGGCCTGTGCGAAACGTGGAACGGGCAAATCTTGTAGTCTTACACACCTATTACGATTGATGAAACAAAACAATGCTTTAGACCGACTCATACTCGTATCTCCCACCTATCATAACAACATGCATTATTACAAAGACTTACCGCTTGATGAAGGTGATGTATTAGAGCCTACCATCGATGTCCCCCAACAGATTGAAGGTATCCTTGATACCGAAGCTCAAGAGTACGATGAATATCAAGAGAAAATCGAAAGGTACAAGAAGTTAATGAAAATGTTAAACAATCATAATATCAGTGTGTATGAGATTCCCGGTGAATTGATGTTGGAATTTGGGGACGAGAATGGTAATATACTTCCTCCACAACACAAGTATGGTGGCAAACGGCCAGTCATCGCCGCCTTCTTTGACGATACCCAAGACACCGATCTGATGAGACCATCGAGTAAGCTAAGCAATATGGTTATCAAACATAGACATCTCGGGAAACTTAAGGACTCTGCCCTCGGAATATCCCTCCTGTTCGCCTGTCAGAATTACACGAGCTCGAGTGGCGGACTCTTAAAATCCATACGAGGCAACCTTACACATATGTTAGTGTTCCGAAATAAGAATCAAAAAGAGATAGATAAGATTGGTGAGGAAGTTGGTGGCGAAATTCCCATTCAGGAATTCAACTCGGTATACAATCAGGCTATACAAGGGCCACATGATTTTCTGTTTATCGACCTTCATCGCAAACCAAATCATCCAAGTATGTTTCGCCGAAATTTCAATGAATGGATTGTTCCCGGTCAGGTAGCTGAATCTTCTATGCAAGTTTGATAAGTATAGACTCCGGTATAGTACTTGTTCTCTTCATTATCATAATGGATTAAAAAGGTGGCAGATTAGGCCATATTACGGACTATATATAGATAATGTGAATATGGCCTAATCTGCCACCTTTTTTGATTCTTCATTGTATGAGATTATTAGAATTGTTTAGTGGAACATGCTCAGTGAGCAAAATATTCAAAGACTTGCATAAAGATGGCGAAGTCGTCTCCCTTGATATTCACCCGAGGTTTAATCCTACTCACAACGTTGACATTCTGATATGGGATTATACATTATACCCGCCAAATCATTTCGATATCATATGGGCATCTCCTCCTTGTACCGAGTATTCAAAAGCGAAAAGAATTGGGGTCAGAAACTTTGCATTGGCTGATGCAATAGTCAAGAGAACAATCGAGATTATTGAATACTACAAAGCAAGTCATTGGTACATTGAAAATCCCTCAGACGGAGGGCTATTAAAGCATCGAGATTTTATGAAACCGCTAGACATATACATGCATACATGTTGTTATTGTATGTATGGATGTATGTATCGCAAAGCGACTAACATTTGGACCAATAAACAAGGGCTAAAACTCAAAATGTGTAATAAACACATAACCCCGTGTCCATCAATGGTGGCATATGGGAGACACCTTATCCAAGCACAGCGAGCTCAAAGCTCACGTTCCGATGTGGGAACTTCGAAATCCATTACTACATTACACTCAATTCCTAAAAGTCTATTAATATATTTACTCAATTTCAAATGCATTTCCTTTGTAGATGGGGCTGATGATTAAGAAGTCTTGGAGGGCTGGAACAAAGTGCTCCCACTTCTTTGAATGAATATAGTTGTAAGAGTTTTTATTGGAACCGGGCAGCTTAATCGTTATTATCTTCCCTTTGTCATCTCGTTCAGGAGCATAGCAATCGGTTTCGAAAAATGCATCAAGAGCCTTGCCAATTGTATATGGGGTCATCTTAGTTCCCTGAAAATTTATCTTGAACGATTCTTTCAATGTGTTAATGTCTACATCCCAAGTCGGGTTGTTGGGCAGCATCAATGTTTCTTTGGCACCGTTTTGCTCAAATAGAGTCCACAAGATGTGGTTTGGATTGTTTAATAATTGTATAAATTGGTGAACAAAGTTTACAAGTTTTCGATTCCACAAATCTCGGAGGTAATGTTGAGGTATAGATTCTAAGAATAGATTTTTGAAATTATATTTGGCAATGCATAGTTTATCTTCCATGGTCGCTTCATTTCTCCAAACTTTTGGATTCAGATTTTCGTAAATCTCTAAAATTTCTTTATCTTCAATATTATTATACTCAAAGTAAGGAGCCGTCTCATTTTCATTCAATTTAGCCCACACCATTTCCCTACTATTTTGAGAAAGTTCGCTATTAATAAAGCCCCATTTCCGGAGATACCAATGATATACTCGTTCGTCTCTTGCCCAATACTCACACTCTTGTTGGTTTGCCAATTTTTGATACAACTCACTTTCAGGTGCATTATGTGGAAGACAAAACCCTTTTAGTCTAAACCTGATTTGCTTCATCGTTGCACTTGTTTTGTATAGGTGAAGCTCATTTGTATGATATTGTCTCACCCTAAACAGATTTTGAAAGAAGTCCCGGTATGACACCATGGCAGGGTCCAAAAATGCATATCGTTTATGAAAGTGCGGTTTATTGTTTGGTCCGGTATCAAAATTGACTCCCACCGTAATAGCAACATTGGAAATCACAAGTCGTTTAGAGGCCCACATTTCGTCAACATTAGATAAGGTTGATTTCGTTTCATCATCGCTCATCCCATGATAACAAATGATGTCATCTTGAGTGAGGTCGGTGTTTGCTATAATCATATCTTTGAATGTGTCCATGCCATAGCACCAAACACTCTTGCCTTTTTTGAAATCGGTTTTGAAAGGATAAAACAAAGATATGTTTTCCCCATTGTTCAAAGCATCAATCAACGATGCTTCCCAAAATTTTTTGTTTTCGTAATTGATTAATTGTTGCGGAGCTGGTGGTAGGTTGTGGCCAAGCGTAATTAAAGGGCAATCTAAATGTCTAACCTTCTTAAACCATGTAATGGTGTCTTGATGGGGAAAAGCATCCATAAAGATAATTTTCTTTGCAGATTTTACAATGTGCATAAAGCAATCCCAATTGGAGGGTAAGTGCTCCCCATGTGTCGTGCGGTTCATGAAAATACTTTTGTAAGTCTCAATCTCATCCAAGATAACAATGTCATAACTATTACGAGTTTCAATTTCATCTTCGCATAAACCGGCAAACAAGCTTAAACAATTTTCTGTTTTCCATTGTGATTCCATAGACATTATAATTCTATGTGCTGCCGGAATTAATTCTTGTTTGTTCTTATCAAAGCTTTTGTAATTTTTGAACCGCAAGGATTGCAATCTTGTCGCTACATTTTGTGCATAAGATATCCTTGGGCTGAACCATATAATGCTACTACCCTTTTCATACTTGTGAAGATAATCAATAGTAGAACCGGTCTTGTTCCCGCTCATGAATGCCGTCAAGAACACCATGGATGCATGTCCAAATGCATTATGAATTTCAATCGGCTTGACCCATCTATCACTCATAAAAATGTCGATTGGTACGTCGCACCCCTTAAGAAACTTTGAACTTTGCTCACAAATCGTATCAAATCGTAGGTTGGGATAAAATCTGAGCAAGAGGTTCTTGATAAAGTTGTCGCCCGGAGAAAATTTGTCTTTCGCCCTTTGCCAAAATACCTCATACTTTTTAAGCCTTTCTTTATTGTCGTCTTTTTGAGCGGCCCACTTTAAAAAGTCCTTCAAATTAATGTTGCTATGGTATGACCATAACATAATTAGCCAAGTTACATTGTGTTGAAAGCTACTAGGGTCACCTCTTGGTTTGTTGGGTATCATGCCTAATATTTGTTTGTAACTTGTCGTATTCCAATTAAAATTGGATGGGGGCACATAGTCACATGGTGTGATGGAACTTAAGTCAATTTTTTGATGAGTCTTTTCATCAAGTTCTACATCCTGAAATTCCCAATCTAATGTCGCGGCATCGATTGAATCTTCATCAAAATCCATCAAGATGCAATGCTTGGTGACCGATTGACTTCCTTCGACGATGTCTTGAGTTCGCAATTCATTGGATTTGCTTTGATTGACACATTTCATATTTCGATTTGTGGTGTACACCGCACAATCCATGCCCAAATCTTTGTACTTCATTAGCCATGTTTTGAAGGGAGCCATAGCACCAAGATTTTCAAAATAATAATTGGAAAGAGCGATGTGATAGGACCAATTTGGATTTCCCTTTTTTGGTAATGTACTTCCACTAATTTGAAAGATGGCATTTGGAAATTTGGTCGAAATGATTTCTTTGATTTCATTCAAGTTAATCTCTTTATCACTATCAATATCGAAATATACTTTCCGCTTGACATGGGCTTGTATTATTTCATATATGCCATAATGTTTGGTCAATATCTTGCCCATATTGACTTTGTGAATTTTACTCCACATATTGCCCATCTTTTTGGTGTCCGATTTGATTAGAATTTCGCCTTCTTTCAAAGTTGAAAGCACATAATCTTGTGCTCCACCATCGGTCAAGTTTTTGACCCATTGCATTTTGAGGAATGTTTTTAGTGCAAACTTTGAGGTGTCGATATTTTGATAATCCATTATACTCTTATAAACACTCTTATCTTTAAGTGATTTAATGTTTTGGCAAAAATAAGTTTGGATGCTATTGTTGGTGATATTTTGAGACATGTATACTTATATATACCATATATTTTAATCTTTAAGCTTGTTTATAATGGTTCATTTTCAGATTTTTGAGACCTTTTTTTCCTCATGTATTCTTTCATTTTGATATTGTGCTCATCTTTGTGAGTATCATACCAAGTCTTTGGATGTTTTCTATTCAAAGCTCGCGTTTGTTCAACATGAGTCTCCCTATACTTCTTTTTGGCACGTTTTTGAGCATCGGTCAAGGCCATTCTATTGGTATATACTTAGATTTTAATCTTTAAGTCAATTGCGTTCTTTAAGTAGTTCGTGCGTTCTTTAAGTAGTTCGCTCAAAAGGTGGCAGATTAGGCCATATTACGGACTATATATAGATAATGTGAATATGGCCTAATGTGCCACCTTTTTCATGATATTGTACCCGCGTGCGTTCTTTAAGTAGTTCGCTCAAAAGGTGGCACATTAGGTCATATTATGGATATATATAAGATAATGGGAATATGACCTAAAATGCCACCTTTTTCATGATAGTTAGGGTTTCAGGGTTTAGGGTGTATCATGATACCCCCGCGAAAAAATCGCCGAAAGTCGTATATCGCCTAAACTGACCCCTCCCTTAAATAGTGTAAAAAACCGTGCGAAAATCGCCTGAACTGACCCCCTAAATGGGGTCGGAAATCGCCCAAACTGATGCTGAATTAATTCTATTTTTTCCAAAATATTTTATACACTGTTCGCAGCATTTTCCCGAAATCGTCTGCGATTTCAGTCATACGGCGATGACATATATCGTGACACACACCATGACTCACACCGTGACACGTGCGATATTAAATCGACACCTGTTCTGACACATATCATGACACGTACCATGACACGTACCATGACACGTACCATGACCTGCACGACACCTGCGATGACACCTACCATGACACGTACCATGACACGTACCATGACAGATGGACGTTCATCGACCCCAGAAGAGCACCGGAAGAGCACCGGAAGAGCACCGGAAGGTCACAGGTGTCGTCGTAGGTGTCATGGTAGGTGTCATGGAAGGTGTCATGGTACGTGTCATCGCAGGTGTCGTGATATGTGTCGTGCAGGTCATGGTACGTGTCATGGCACGTGTCATGATAGGTGTCGCTATTTGTGTCATGGTCAAGAAATATCTTTGACTTCAAAATGTTTAACAGAATTGCAGCCGTCGCACAGTCGTAAGCAGCAACCGCCAAAAGCAAGCCCTGACTTTAAGGTAACCATGTGCATACATAGCGTAGTCAGATGTCCCAAAACACGCGTGCCGTGGCCCTTCAAACAGTTGTATTGTGCTCCATGCTGTGTGCGAACGGGACTGGCGGGCGATGCGAAGTGCCCTGCGTGGGTATACGATAAGGCCGGAAAGTTAGTCCGGTGCAAACGATCTTCTGGGCAGCAGACTCCGTGGTGCAGCGAGGCACATTTCGATATCTGTAAAGATTGTCTGGAACCCGAGTCAGCTCAGCCGGTGTTCCAGAGTTTGTTTGGTGCCAACGACACTCGCATTTGGAAAGTCCGCGTTGATAGGCTCTCCGTTCTGGTGCAAGCTGGCAGGTTGAAGCAGCAGTCGCATCAGTTAGAACAGGCACTGCTGCAAGAGTCACGAATTGATATGACTGCTGTGACTGAAGGTGCACACAGCATGATGGCATCCGCGGAGCACAGTATGCAACAGTTTCAGGAGTCGCATGCGGTTACGTTTGACGTGATGGAAAACTATAAGTCGCCAGTCAAACCCGCTGAAGCCTCATACACGTTGATCCCTCGGTTTCTGCCCGACGGGTCGCCGAATCCTGAGCACCCTCCTGAAAACAAAGAAGTTGACGTTACCCAACTGACACTTGAGGTCAGCGAGCTGAGCTTAACTAAGTTTGACGGCCAGGTTGAGCTCCAGCGTCGCATTCGCGACCTGGAGAACGTGAACAAAACGTTGAGTGTTGAAGTTGAAAAATTGACTTACGACTTGAACTTAAAGTCGCAAGCCTTTGACGATGCGAAGCAGCACGCCGCACACCTGAAGGGGTTGCTCGCCCAACGTGACGTAGAAAAGGCAGATATGACCGACTTGATAGTGTCTTTTGACCCAACGTATGGTCAAACTGAGGAAGCAGTGCTGTCGGAAAGTCCGAATCTTCACGTCCGTTTTCCCGAGTCCCAGGGTGAAGATATCAGCGGCACTGACTCGCAGCTCTCAGGGACCGCATCTGAGTATGAAGCGACTGACCCGAACGACGAACTCGGGTTTTAGGTGAGCACTGACCCTTTTTGTTGTGTCATTCGTGCAGGAACCCTTTGTAAAGACTTCACCTTTTTCTCATCCGCAAGTATGTTTTACCCTTATGCCTTCCTTACACTCGCATGACACTTATACCTCGCATGTTTTGTTTTTGTTAACGCTACTGTTGTTATTGTTTGTGCAGTGGCTGACACTCCTACCGCTCCTGCCGCTCCTGCCGTCCGTGCTCGTGCACGTCCTGGCAAGTTATACGCCAACAGGAACAAGAACGCGACACCTGGACCTGGCGTCGACAACAACTGGCCCGATGCGGTAAAACGGGGCTATCAGATAGCCTCACCTTTCGGAAACGCACGTACTTTCAAGGTGGACGAGTACGACGAGGCTGAGGCTTGGGCGGCCTCGGATCCTATCTACCAGCCACAGGTAGCCGACCTTCAGGTGGTTACTGAAAGTTTTTTGAAACGGCAGAACATCTTTGTCAAGTTGCTTGTGCTCCTTCTTATTTTCAGTGCGTTCTCTTCTGGTATTTTTCAGTTCGCACTGTTCTTGTCGGACCACTTTGAGTGCCGCAAGACCTTCAATGCGACGCATGTGTTTTGCGTTCTGGCATACCAACTTTTACATGTCTCGACCAAATATTCTCAGGAGATTCAAAGCTTGTTTGCTGCCCAGTTCGTTGCGTGGGTGATGACAGTGTTCTATTGGATTGTATCGCTACTCCTGTAGGTTCTTTAAACTTTTGTGTATGGCCGGATGCCGGATGTAGCAACTGAACAGTAAAGTATTTTGCTTTAACACAGAGGCTGTATGGACGTGATGCCCAACTTGTGGCTGAACTTGCGTGTGATAAGTGTAACTTTATGCAACCACTCAGCAAAGTGCACAACTTTAGATCGGATGCAGAAGCAGAGTTCCCACTTTGGGGGGAATGTTTGATGTGTGGCAACCACTGCTGTGAAGAATGCATTGATGTACAGCTTTTAATCCAAGCATTGGATTTTCATAATGAGCGTAATTATGTGTGTAGGCAGTGTAGCTCCAGGGAGGATGTTTATTGGTATTTTGTTAGTGGAGGTGCTGGTCCTAGGCCATGGTAAACTGGATAATGATTATTGAGTAATGTATGTACGTTTCAGGCTGGAGAGCCAAACTCTGAAAACTCCTCAGATGACATTGAAGACAGTGAGTTTCCCTACTGCTTAATTTGCAGTGAGTTACTTTGGGCTGTAGAGGTCTATTGTTGTTATCTGTGTGAAAAACAACCTTATTGTCATATATGTTCCTTTGAAAGAGTATGTAGGAAAACTGGGAACATAATTTGCGAAGACTGCGAAAGTAATATCAATGAATAATACATTTGCGATGCAGATGAAGACCCCGAGGAGGATGAGACCTTGTTTTGTTCAGCCTGTTCAGCCTTAGTTCCTGCAACTGATATGCACCCTTGTGCTAAATGCAAGGAGGGGATTTGTATGGCATGTGTAGTTCTCACTAGGTCAAGAAGGAAGGTGTGCTATGCATGTCATTTGGAAATGTTTTATAAAAGGGGCATACCGCCCCCAGACCCGGTTATGCCTTTAGGGCCTTGAATAGTATTTTGTATTTATTTCAATGCCAATAAAGTTTCGATTATTAACTTTGCACACTTTACCCACCGTACCGATACCCATGAATGGGTCTAACACTTTATCATTCTCATTGGAATAAGTTTTAACAATCCACTCCAATATACCATAAGGCTTAGCAGTAGGATGCTTGCTTTTGTAATTACCGTTGGCAATAGTTATCACAGATTTTGGAAACCGTTTCCCATCAGATATAGTATTAATTCTGGGGCTATTTCCAGTATACAATTCCGTGCGTCTGCCCGGGACACGTGTGTACGCAATTCCATCGGTCATCTGTGGATTATAAGTAGGTAACTTATCATAAAATATATACAGCATTTCGTGACTACGTAGTGGCATCTGATTACAATGATAAAACCCAGAACTGACCGTTTTCTGCCAGACGATATCATATCTGAACATCTTTTCATTGCTGGATATTAACTTATGTCCGAACCGAGTTGTGCAAAAGAAGACATATGCAGTGCGTGGCCTCCCGACCCGCTTCAGCTGCGTCCACAACTTACCTAAATCGATTATTTGCTTATCGAACTTGCATGCAGTTTGATTGTAAGGTAAATCTAAGATAGCTAAGTCAACAGAGTGTGCGTCGATGTTCGGTAAGATGTCAAAACAATCTGCATTGAATATCTGGGTCGCCATTAAGGTAGGTTGAGAAAAGAAATGATAATAGGGCAAAATCAGAAAAGGTGGCAGATTAGGCCATATTCACATTATCTATATATAGTCCGTAATATGGCCTAATCTGCCACCTTTTTTGATTTATAGGTCACCACAACAATCTATCTGCGTAATAACCATTGCTACCGACGACATTCCGGTCTTTCTTGTGTCTGATTTTGTACAGCCGACGTCTTTCATCGGCATACTCTTTACCCTTAGTGGCCATGTATGTTGGATAATCAGAAGCACCACGCTGACCCACTTGAGCGACCAGTTTACCATCCTTGAAAACATCAATCTTTTTGCTATGATTATTTGATGGGCTAATCTTCACACCGAGTTTCCGTGCTTGACTTTTTGTGTAAGCTTTGATTTGATAAGTCATTGTATACTATATGTAACACTATTATATAGTATGACAAGTAAACCAATATCTGAGAGTAGACTTCAAGAGTTATTTTTAGACCCAAAGTTTGGTCAATCTAGTGCCAATGCATTTACCAAGAAGCTTAAAGCACAAGGTTACAAGGTCACAGAATCTCAGGTCAAGGCTGCTATTTCCAAGACTGAGACATCACAAGTTTTATCACAACCCAAACGTGTAACCCGTAAAGATTACTTTCCGACCTATGGGCCAGTCGATAAGGTCTCTATACAAGCCGACCTTGCCTTCATACCGAAAGATAAGTCGGTGAACAAAGGATATGCCGTTCTTCTGACTGCGGTTAACGTTAATACTAACAAAGCGTATGCAATCGCTTTGAAATCCAAAACCGTCAGAGACAAGAACAATAAACGATCGGAGGATGTCGAGGGTATCGTTCCTGCCATGAGACGATTATTAAAGGAAACCAAAATGGATACACTAAGTACCGATTTAGGTAGCGAGTTCACGAACAAACCCGTGCAAGCATTGTTGAAAGAGAAAGGAATCAAACATTACACGTCTCAAAAAGAGGACCACACTCGGCAAGGTAAAATTGAAAGATTCAACAAAACTTTAAAACGAAGATTTAATTTCAACGAGGCGAGAACCGGTAAAAATAATTGGGTTGACTATTTGGACTCTATCGTCGAGAACTATAATGAAACGGTAAACCAAGGTAATATCAATGATACCCCTCCCGATGACATGAATAAGAATCGTGTTATCAGAAGTGTCTTGTTGAAACGCAATCAAACTGCCAAACTATTACAAAAATTAGATATCAAGCCCGGTGATCGAGTTCGATTGCGTGTGACTAAGAAGACATTTGATAAAGAGAGTCAAACATGGTCTTCGCAGGTGTACAAAGTGCGAAGTAGAAAGGGTTTGTCGTTCGTGATAGAGGACGGTGACGGTGATACCTTAAGCCGACAATACAAACCAAGAGAACTGAAAGAGGTTCAAGGACCTGTTTCCAAACCATCCAAAGAAACTCGTGGGACCAAGACTGACAGTGAAAACAAGCAGGCCGCAAAATCTGAGCGTGCGTTGAAGAAAGAGGGTATCGAAAGTAATACCGTTTCCAAGACATCTAGAAACTACGACAACTACGAGGTCAATGTGTTTATCAGCGACAAGAAATCCCCTAATTATCAAAAGACATTGAAAGGTTACCTCAAGCTCAATCGGTCTGGGAAAAGCAAGCGTAAATATCAATTGATATTCTATGAGAAGTCTGAAGAGAATGAGTTTGTTGATATTCCAGACCCGGAAATCAAGTTGTTGAAAAAAAGAAACCTTTAATATATAATGAGAACGATATTGACCGATGAGGTCGGAAGACGCAATTGTATGAAAATGATGGGAATTGCCAACGGGTCAAGTGCAGATACGCTGTTCCGAGGATATGGAAAACTCGCTAAAAACAACTACGTGATAACGATGCCGAGTCAAAACAGTGCGATGTTCTACAATAGTTTGAGAGATTCAATCATAAGAACGGAGCCATTAGTGAGAGACATTCAGGACTACAGCAGTGGTATTGATACAACTAGGCCTACTCCTATGATGACAATAAATCCTATGTTGACAAGCACACAAGAAGACATAAATCAACAGGCTTTAGAACGTATTGAGAGTAGTCGACAAGTAAGAGACACACCGATTGACCAAGAAATTCAGGAAATCAACAAAGAAATACCACCAGACACTCCTGAAGCAGCTGGACCGTCAAAGATTACTGGAAAGGGTAAACATATGAAACTCGCAGTCGCAGAATCGTTGCAATTACCCGAAATGCAAGATCCAAAAGTTTTTGGGGGTCTCGCTTCACAAGGTGTCAGGACCCGAGCCCAATCAACACAAAGTCCCTTGAGAAAAGTAGTTAATTTTGTTATTGGAGAAGACGTTTCATCCCCATACAAACAAAAGGAAAAAGATACTTAATAGTAATGCAAGTACCTTGTAATCAAAGCTATCAATCCAATGCTTACTGTCGTCCATCTAGTAGTTATTTTAGTAATTTTGTTGATTACCAAAATGATAAACAAATACATACGCGTAACAGGTCTGGCAACAGTGCACCTTTCAAATCTATGGTCACAGTCAAGAGTAAACCAATCATGAAACCTGACGATGTTGACAAGTATACACAAAGAGACACCTCAAAATTGCTAAATGCTCTCAGTCAAGACGCCGTAAAAGTTCCAAGAACCGCCCTGAACAAAGTCTTTGGTGCTAATATCACGTCTAGGGACAATCCTACACAAACAAGGTATGCACGGGCATCAGATGTCTCTTATGCTTATAGTTATGGTGACCGAGGTCGGTTGAAAAGTATTATGAAAGGACTTCCGGGTTATTACGTAGACCGAAGTTTGTCGGGTAGAAACTCTACAACGTTGGTCAATCCTAAAAGCCAAGACGTTATTATTGCATATCGAGGCTCTGATGCAGAATTTGGAAGTCTGAACACTCTTGCCCAGGACATCTCACGTGGACAAAATGTAGAAGATTGGTATGTAAATCTTTTGACATTGATGAAACAACAACGTAGTACATCAAGATATCAAGAAGCACAACAACGATTTGACGATGTCAAAAGTAAATACGGTGGGTATAAGTTATCTGTGACTGGTCACTCTAATGGAGGTGGTCAAAGCAATTATATAGCCGAAGTTAACAACGTAGAAGGGCACCATTTCAACCCAGCAATCAATCCTATGCAAGAACCGATGAACACTCCTACGGAAAAGCAGGTGTTGTACTCAACAGAAGGCGATTTAGTGTCATTACCAGCCCGGTTGAAACCACATGCTAAAAGCAATTACGATATCGTGCACGTCAATCCAAAGGTAGGTACGGAAAACGATTTGACAAAATTACATAGCGTGGAACAGATGTACTCAGATGCACCGGAGTCTACGCGAGTCAGTACAGCAAGGTCTCGTTACGGCTTCGCCAACGCCATGACAGGCTCGGCTGTGGGAGGGTACCTTGGATATTACACACCGACTGACACCAACGACGAACGTATCTTTAGGACCACTCAAGGTTTATTGGAACCAATCTTACTATCAGAAACTCCCAATGTGAATTTCACAGATTTCATGAATGTTATGGGTGTCAAAGAAAGCTTAGGTGAGAAGAATTATATACGTGGAAAATTGGGACTGAATCCTATAGAACAAAAACCGTTAACGGAAGTGCCGGTCTATGACCCAATCACGGAGATGATACGTCAAGCCACGGGTCGTGCTGACCAAGACAAGGAGTTGTTTGAAGAATCAAAAAAGGTGGCAGATTAGGCCATATTACGGACTATATATAGATAATGTGAATATGGCCTAATCTGCCACCTTTTTTGATTTATATGATAATAAGATGGACCGTCAAGAATTGATACGCTTAGCCAAACTTCAATACCCCGATATTAAAGAAGCTCATGTAGAATTGCTTGTAGATGATTATATCAAACGTCCAGAATTTTACGATGACCTTTGTACTGGAAACATTGAAGAACCAATTCCTTTAGAGCGGGATACTGTTGATTCTATAAAAGATAATTGTTATATTAATATAGATGAGCGTAATTAGCACAAGAACGCTATTCTTGTCTTCCGAAGACAATAGCAATGGAGACGCACGTGTTTTGCAAATGAACATACCCACCCAGCTGATAAATTATCGAGCACAAACCAAACTGAGATTAACGTTGAATACTTTCTCATGTGCAAAGACATGGTATAGTATTAACGAGACCAATGGCATCTTCTATGTGGGTGATACGGTAAATAATACTTTAACGGAAGTGAAAATACCTTATGCAAATTATACTGATTTAGACCAACTAACAACGTTATTACAAACAAGCATAAAGACTGCCATTGTTGGATACACCGGTGTTGTAACTGTGTCATACAATAATAGCGGCGATGGAATTGATTATAAGAATAAATTTCGTATCACGTTGGACCCTGCAGTACCTAATATTAAGTTTGTATCATTCAGTGTGAGTGGGGACTTTTTTGCTTTACCTGGAAGCAATTTACAAACTGCCTTAAATTCAGTGTCCACTGCTGGAAAATACAATGACTCAGATCAAGTACTCGGAGGTCGTGTTAATAGAAGCACAGCTGGTTTAAGTGAGATATCTGAACTTATAGACTTGTTTGGCATCACTACACCCAACTCCGTGTTTCAATCTGTTTATCCATGTAACATTCAAACCAACGACGCCTTGTACCTTAGGGTCACATCGTTACCAACACACAATATTGAATCAACCAATCTTTCTACTTTTACAAACACCAACGAAATGATAAGTTCTGATATCTGGGCGAAAATACTATTGCCTAGTGACACAACGACAGACTTCATACGATATATAGACCCAAACGACAACTTTGTTATTGAAGTGTCTGGGTCTCAATTTACTTCATTTAGAATCACACTTACAGATTCCAAAGCAAGATTAATCACATTGGCATCTCCGACTCAAGCGTCAGACGGTTCTATCAATTATTCTTTAAGTATTAAAGTTGAAGAATTGGCACCTGCTGGTCTCTCAGATATTTTATAATCTTTATAATATATATACAAAAATGAGCCTCCCAATGTCTTTGGCCTACGGCTTATCGAAAATGAATTCGTATTCAACTAATTACTTCAGATTAGAGACTACTAATCTTACCGAAGCATCAAGGTATAGTACTATTACACTAAATTTACCCGTTAATTCAATTGTAAACATGAAGAGTTTAGCCATGCATTGTTTAGGTTCCTGTACAACGCCTTTAGCATTTCAAAACGACGAAGATGATGCTGATGAACTTATCACGACGCTCCCCAATGGCATCGAGAAACTGATTCAAAGACTGGAAATTTTCGCCGGAGGGCAGCAGTTGACCACTGGTTTTCAATCCTACAACACGGTCAGTTGCGTACTTGATACTATCAAAACCACTCTTAGCAAAGAAATGACTTATCAAAGGGTTTTGAAAAACCAAGAAATAAATACAACTGAAAACTTCTACAGCACACCTCGTCCATACATTTTGAATCAATGGCTAACGTTTTTGGGTGAAGCTGAACCATCCTACATTGATACGAGTCTACTTCCTCCAATCCAAATCAGATTGTACCTTGCAGGTCCCGAGGTATTGGGTTGTTGGCAAAAAACAAAAACACCTGGTTTTGAAATTGACACGAAAGCTCAAGAAACATTAGTATCGGAAGGTAATTTTAAATTGGACAAACTTTACTTTACCGTAGAAACAATCACTTTCAGTTCAGGTGTCTACGATGCCGCCGTGGAATCAAAATTGCGTGATGGATTCTTGGAGATTCCGTATTGCAATTACTTTACATTTTTCGAAGGAGCTGGTGCTATAGACAAATCAACAAGGTTCTCATTGAGTTCACAATGCATTAATACCATATATGCTGTGCAAAGGCCTAGTGATTATAGAGAAAAAAACAAAGGACTTATCAAATTGGAAAATACATGTGGAACCGCCTACCTACCCTCATACTTTCAGTTTTTAGCAGGTGGCCTCGGTGCTCTACAATTTAACATCAACAACTTGTTTGTGCCAAATTATAGGGTAGACCCGTTGGCGGCATTCAATCTATTGACTATCTCTAAAGCGGACAACTATGGAACGCTATCGGGATGTAAAATTAATTCATATGAAGATTGGCTGAACAACCAATTCATTCCCATGGTACGTTTAAATCTTCCCTCAGAAATGGGTGTAAGAAATTTAACTGGTTTAGATAGCAGAGGATTATCCAGTTCAATGTACCTTTCTACTTCTCGTGCATCACCAGTAGACCCGCTACAAACGGTACTTACAAAAAACGAAACCATGATTATTTGCGAAACGACAGCCGTTCTTCGTATCGGTCAAAACCGTGTGATTGAAACTGTATTTTAAAACGCTGTTAATAGTATACAAATATGGCTCAACAGCCAGGATTAAGCAGTTACAACATGATAAAAGATGTAGGACCGAACGTGGACAAACAAATTCACACCGCGACGATGTTTCAAATGTCAGGTTTTAGACCGGTTATGATGCAACAGCTACCATGTAAAACAATCAATGACATCACATATCCACCATTCAGGATTAGCAACGTTCATCCTCTGGCTGGATACAAATCTTATACTTTAGGGCACAATCAAAAAGTGTCAAAAGAAATGGAAATGTTCCATTTCCCGATGGAGCATCCATTGAATAGTCGATTGTTGCAACCTGTGCCTTTGTTTTTTTCATAGATTAGTATATACAATGTCAGCTTTCGGAAATGAATTGAATGCAAAAACATTAACATACACGAACACCACATTCCGAACAGTAGAGAGAAATGGAACATTGATACAATTAACAAAGGATGATGTACAGAATCAAATTATATTAGGTGATACTGCCTCAACTGTTCGATTGCCGGAATGTCTACCTGCTATCAAAGGTAAAATGTTTACAATTTATAACGGAACAGCCAAAACGGGCGGAATAGTGACTCTTCAAAAGTTTGCAGGTGACAGAATAAATGGATATTCAGACACAATTGACGGCGATATTGAGTTGAAAAATGGTGCAACCAATGGCGAAAGTATAACGAGCGTCACTCTAATTGCATCAGGCGAAAAAACAAGTATACAGGACAGGAAATTGGTATGTGATTTCAACATCTTATCGGAATACAGGATAAAATATAAAAAGTATAATATATAATGTCAGCTTTCGGTTCAAATTTAATAGTGAAAGAAATCAACGGTAAACCATTTGTAAATGGCACGGGTCCAACCGATACACTAACGTGCGATACAGTGGTGTGTCAAACTATAGGCAGCGTTGAATCACCGCTTGAGACCATGCACATCGGCTCGGACATACGCTACCAGAACGATATCAAATTCATAGATACTCAAGACCCATTGAATGAACGAGAACAAATGTCCTTGTTGACAGATGGGTCGCTAAAAGTACACACATCAATCAAATTCAACGACTTCGTGTTGAACAACCCGGTTTCCAAATCACGATTTTCAGCAGGTCTCGATGACCTCGATGCATCGTTTGAGATTAAAAGCTTGGACCCTGTGGAACAAACACGAGTTAAGATAGGCGAAACAGGCATCAACGAGGTAACCTGCTTGCAGACAACAATCAATATAGAGCCTTTCGGCAATGGGGTATTGATAAACGACGGCCCACTCGTACTCAATACCGGCGATTTAACATTGACAAGCGGTAAGTATCGAGGAGATGGCTCATTGTTAACTAACTTACCTTCTGGTGCAAATCAGAATCTACAATCGGTCACCGACCAAGGTAGCACGACGACAAATAGTATCAGTGCATCTGCATTTGTCGGTGATGGTTCAGGATTGACAAACTTACCGGCACAACCTGAAACCTCTACACTTCAAGATGTGACCACCCGAGGGGCTGCAAGCAGTGTCGCCGATGTTTCATATACAGGTACAGGTACCATGATTGTCAATCAAGAGAAACTTAGTGGGAATAATCTTAGAATTGAAAGTGGCTCTGGCGGTTTAGGTAAAGTATCAATCGGAGAACAGACTCAAGGGTTTACCAATGCCGACCACATTGGAGACCGTTCTATCGCTATAGGTAGGAATGCATTGTCCATTAACAATACAACAAGTAATGATACGATTGCGATTGGTTCCGGTTCGTGTAATAGTAATTGTGGTGACTATGTCGTGTCTATTGGCGACGACTGTGGTCAGGTTAACTGCAAAGATGCAGCAGTGAACATTGGAAAATATGCAGGTGAATATACAGCCGGTGAAAGTTCCATAAACATTGGTGCGTTGGCTGCACAAAATTCTGCTCAGAGTGCCGTAAACACCGATAACACAATCGTTTTAAACGCGAGCGGGGTTGAACTGAATGCCGGTGTTGCTAATAGTTGTTATATAAGACCTATTAGATTGTCTCCCGACCCAGCAAGCGAGTCACAAATGCTCCACTACGATACAGCATCCAACGAGGTACGTTACGGCCCTGTTTCAAGTGGTGGTGGTATACCGAGTTTATCACAAGTTCTTGCTATTGGTAACACAGGCGGCTCAATTCAACTTACTTCTGATTTGGATACAACTGCCATAAGAATCACGAACAGTATTGATTGGGCTTACACAACACCAGACACATCTTCAATAACAACTGATGGTATTCCATTAACTCAACTCACAAGTGCTTATAGGAAGACTACATCACCAAACACATTCACAGGCCAAGTGTATACGATGGTAAACACAACAGCTTCTACAATAACATCAGGAACTGTTCTTTCTTTTGACGATGTAAGCACTAACATCAATGGTATCAAACCCTATGCAGCAACAAACACAGCTACTAATACCAATGTCGGTGTTATAGGTGTATGTGTCCAAGATAGTCTTGCAGGTAATTCTTGTTTTGTACTTATTAGCGGTTTCTGTTCTGTTAACTGTATTGATGGTTCGTACACCAAGGGCCAGCTTTTAGGAGCTCAAGCAAACGGTGTTGTAAATTCAGCAGCAGTTGCGGCGACTAATGGTGTAATCGGGTGCTGTATGGAAACCGTAACTCATGCATCGCCAAATGCAGTTATATGTTATTTACAACCGTCATTTAAATTGTAAATATATTGTAAATGCCTGTAAAGCGAAATAATCCTAATTTACCAAGTTGTGAAACCGTCGTTCAAGATGGGGTCGGTATGAGAATAAAAGGTATTATAAATGGTAGACTTGCAAATACTCGATGCAAGGTAAGAAATATTGCTGACGCCCAAGGAAACGTAGTTAGATATAATAAACAGAACTTACCAAAAACAAAAGCAAAAACAAATCAACGTCAATCTAGGGTGAACGTATCATTAGAGGGTGGGACCGGTGCAAACGCCATTTTAATATATGATACAGGGGCAACGTCCACCCAAATGAGCACAGCAGATGCCAGACTTATAGGAATAATTAAACCAGACGGTACGTCCGATTATCATAATCAACCACAACGTGCTACCGGTATAGGCGGTTCGGTTGCCACAACACAATATTCCGACGTTCCTTTAATATTACCAGCGACCGGTGAAGTCACAGAAGGCTCGGTATTGGTTTATCCTAACGCTATAGGATTGTTAGGTATATCACATATAAAACACTTTAAACGATACCGCGTGAAATTTAAATAGGTACATATGATATATGTCAAGTTTTGGACAAAGTTTAGTTTGTAAGAATTTAACATGTGATACCGTTAATGGTCAAACATATAATCCTGTACAAAGTTCAAAATGGACCGAAACAAATAATGTTTTGGAACCGGCAACCGTTGGAGCAAATGTAAAAATTTCCGGTTTAGAAGTAGATGGAAATGCAAGAATCAATGGTGGAATTGTCAACGTTGCACAATTAAGTTCCGAGACAAATTTAGAATTACAAGGGTCAAAATCTGCTGATTCAACATTTATAGATTTGAATACATCACTAGTTGAATTATCAGAAGTTAATTCAGTGTATGCTTTGGAGTTTCGTAAACGACCTATTATACCATCAAATCAATTTTTTAGAATTAACATGTTAGGTGATATCATAGGTTGTAATGATATAGATTGCAATAAGTTAACAACAAAAACTTTACAATATGAAAATCTTGATATGTCTAAGTTTCCTAGAATACAACCTATAGCTGGTCAAGGTACTCGAATATTGAAATTCCCTTCAAATACTTTTGGTGTATTGTGTGAATTTCAGTTAGCAGGATCTGAAACCGGTTCTCCAATAGCTAATTTCAAAATTCAACACGCTGATACAGCTGTGAATGAGAATATTATAGACAAGTATATTTTGATTTGTGAAGGTTTAGGTATCTTTACAACAGAAGCACAAAAAGATACATTAGTTGCATCTTCAAATTTAATTGATGAGACTGATTTGGAGCTTAGTATTTCTTCTTTGTATCGAAATTTTAACACCGATGTTATTAGATTTTTCTTGAAGTTAACTCCTGTTCTTCCAGCCCCGTAATTTCTTCGGGGGATTTTTTAGATATCAATTGGGAAACGTGGGAAGTTGTGCCGTTATCTACATAATTTGCGGTGAACAATAAAAAATATTTCCCGTAAATAACCTGGGTGATGCCCCATGGATAGAACCGCGATTCATAACAGCGAAATCAAAAGGTGGCAGATTAGGCCATATTACGGACTATATATAGATAATGTGAATATGGCCTAATCTGCCACCTTTTTAAATTCAGAAAATCTAAAATACATAAATGATACAAAACAGCGTGCCCATCGCGGCGAACAAGCAAAAATATTTCAAATTCAGAAAATCTAAAATATAATTCCGATAATTCTGATACAAAACAGCGTGTGAACGCGGTGAAAAATCAGATGAATCAAAAAGGTGGCACTTTAGGCCATATTCACATTATCTATATATAGTCCGTAATATGGCCTAATCTGCCACCTTTTTCATTTTCGTCACATTTTCGGGCAAAAAAATAGTTATTTTTATAAGGGGACATCTGCATGACACCTGCAAGACCCATGCAAATCCACAGTAAGGACCAACGCAGAATAACAGTAGGTGACCAGTGGTGCGTGCCGGAGATGACCAGGTGTGCTCACTACATAAGAGGCGTCCGCAAATACTGGGAAATACCGGGAAATATCAAGAGGAGTACAGAGGATACCGGTGAATATAGAGGTGATGCCCCCTGGACACGCCTCTTATGTAGTTACACTTAGAGTTCTTATGCATTCAGGAACTCTCTCCATAACTCAAGTGTACTGAGTACTCCGTACAACAGGCTAGGCACCTCACATCAACATCATTCTGATCGGTCCTACTGTACTCCGTACTGAGTACTCTTGCGTTTTGTACTTAGCCGTTTTTCTTGCTCTTGTGCTTGCCTCCTAGCACATTTATAAGGACGAAACTGGGCAAGTTGCGGTACTTGCTTAGAGTCAAACCACCAATCGCAGTGTTGTATGCTAACGCAATGCAAGCGTCCAAAATCTTGCCGGGGTGGGGGGAGTATCGATTGTTCGCGATTTTTTGTCCGAATGTTAATGTGACGCAAGTCGGGATAGCGTCATCATCTACACATCTTTAACATGCCACCTTAAACCATTCAACATATCGTGTACCCGGAGGTACATACCAAACGAGAGAGATCCGGGTATCGAACTGTATCGAGAGAATCATAGCTGAATGAGTGTGTCATTGGGACATTGGGGAAGTAACTCAGTATGACCAAAATGCTAGATCGTTCACGTTCGGTTAGGGAAGATCACGTAGGCCGAACGTCTACTTATTCAGGAATGATCGTGAGACGGCATTATTGAAAAGACAAGAAATAGCAACAACCTAGTCAACGAACAGAGATGTCGGTATACAGCACCTAGAGATATATTGGAAGTTTTACGATATATATATATATATATATGTTTGTTACAAGTGTATTCGAAGCTACCGGAGTGCCCAGTACAACTTGGTATTAGTGTGGTTTCGGTCGCGACTTGCGGGCGTTTTGGGGTGTGACGGGAAGTAATAGTCTATATACTCATAAGTTGTTTTTGTTTGAACATGTAAAGGTACATTATTCTTTTATACGATATACTGTAACAGGGCCAGCTTGAGGTGCAAATGTTAGTTACGATCCGAGTCGCTGAAGGCCGTGCACTTCTCAAGTGCTCTACTTATTCTTGTAACACGGTCAACCGACCCGACGTCATATCACGATGCACCGTTCAATTCTGACCCGATCATATCTCGATTCATTCCATTTCTGATTCGATGTAATATCTTCAGATGTCTCGTTGACAGGCAGTCCCGGTGACGGTCATGCAGCATTGGCATACTGTCATCGGGTCACATTGTCAACCCCCAGACATCTGATACGCATTATCATCGTCTCTTCAATTTGAATACAAATTCGACCGTAGTCCGATGATCTGACCAAGTGTCACTATGACTATCATACGGCACTTTCATACTATTGTACTGTCATAGTGTTATACTATCATATTGTGATACTGTCATCCCCCGGACACCTGGTACGCATTCTTTCACGGAGACACAGACTCCCCCTTGGGGAGGGGCCACTGGTCTTTCTGTCACCCCTCGACCCAAGGTGCCAGGTCAGCTCCGTCATCGGTGGTGGGGAAAATAAAACCCCTGTATTTTATTTTCATGCATCTTAGACTGTGAGACCACCCGAGCATCTCGTCCCAGCTTCACAGAGTTTGTGGAGACTGAATAACACGCATATATTCCACCGTAGTCGAATATACCCACCGTTATTTCACCGTCTCTGTTAGGTGTTGGGCCTCACCACTGGCGAGTTGGCTCATGCTTTCATCTTCTTTGATCCCGTACCTTGTGCGGTTCACACGTTCGTTTTCACTTGATTTGGAAGAGCACCTTCGTCCTCTTCGCCACCATCTTCACCCCGCGTGCCCTTTGACACCGGGAAATTACTCGAGCACCTTGTCCTCGACCACATCGACATTTGTCGCACCAATCTTTTCAGCATTTCACGTTACGTACTCCCAACAATGTCTGCGGAGCGCATCACGCTTGCCAGCCGCCTTCGCGCTGCCCGACCCACGGGCGGGGCTTCCCCTACCCCCAATGCCTCCAGTCCGTCATGGGATTCGTGTGGCGACCCGGTGGTGCCCATGTCGACGCTCATTACCCGCCCTACGCCGGTATCGCGTTCGCCCACTGCTGTCGAGTTCCATCACAGCAGCGGCGTGTGGACATCAACGCCTGTACGAGCTTCCCAACGTGCTGAGTTTACCGACAAGTTGGACTACGCCTTCGCTTATGGGAGGAGCTGGCCAAGCTCCTTCGCTCCCATGGATTTAAGTCGAACGTGGGCCTCTCCTTGGATGGACCTGATTCCGAGTCCGACTTCGCCGTGCTGCTGGCGAACATGTCCCACGTCTTCGGTCCTATTTCCCGCGACGAGGTCTTCAAACTTCTGGATCTGGACTTCGAGTACGAAGCCTACCACTACACCATCAACGAGCTTATTTTTACTATGCGGCCAACTGTGCTTCGTGGCATGGCGCTCTCCTTCTACGAGGAGTCCGCCTACATTTTCCCGCACGACGGGCGCTGCGCTTTACAGCGCCTACGCTACCAGGTGGAAGGCATTGGCGACCCCGACACGCATCGTTTCTGGGTCCGCCTTCGCTCGACCGTGATTGACGAGACCATCGAGCCCGCCCCCCAACTGGCTGTCGTGCGCACCCTCGCGGACAAGCATCGCCGGCTGCACTCTGACTACTCCGACCGCAGCCTTGTGGAGGACCTTTACACCGTCCTCCGATCGTCCGCAGCCAAGTCACCCTACGTCACGCCTTTGTATCTGGTGGTGCTGCGCGAGCTTGGCACCAACCACAACTTCACCTTCGCCTCCCTCACTCTGCGTCTTGGTAAGATTTTCCGGGATGAGTCCCCCCTTGCCCGACTCACCGCGTCTGCTCTGCCGGCGTCTCGTGGTGCTACCCGCACCGGTGGTGGTGGCGGGAAGGAGCCTGCCGGGTCCTTCAATGCCCTTGGCAGGCGCAAGTTCATCCCGCCCGAGGGTACCTGGAAGAAGAACGAGAGCGGCGGGCGCTACCTCGTCTGGGACGGCACCGGCATGCCGTGCGTGACGTGCTTCCGCCTGTGGGCCGTCACGACCGGCCACATGGACACTGACGGCATCTGCCCCTACGTGTGCGTCCAGGCGTTCGCACCAGGGCGTGCTCCCACTCTCGCTCCTTCTGCCCCCCCCAAGCTCGCTCCCATGTCCGCATGGCCGCCTTCGGACGCGCCGCAGACCCACGCCCTCCGCGCGCTCGAGCCTGCACCGCAGGATGCTGCTCCTCCACCTGACGCGGCCGCCATGTCTGTCCGCTACCCGGTGGAGCCGCCTCCGCATCGCGGCATCGACCCTCCTCGGGGGGCACCCACGCCTTACGGCGAGGACGATCACGACGCACCTGCAGCACTCTCCATCGTGCAGCACGAGGACGAAGACTTCGTTGACTGGCCGGCCTTTCGGACCACCCCTTGGATTCCGTCCGTGGGCGGGTCTGCCAGCAACTCCAACTGAGCATCGAGTTCCACATCGCCGCCAATCGCCGGTGCCAACATGTGTGGACCTCTGTATCCGCAGTAGATTTCAACAGTGACTTAAATCTCAATGCCTAGCCACTTAGCCTGTAGCTTGTTCTAGGTTAACGCCCGAGCGGAGATCCGCAACTAGTTGGACTGAGAAAGGTCCCATTGGGCCTGTAACAATCTGTATGCTTTAGGGTTAGGGCTTTCTGGCTTGCATGCCTGATCTGGCACCTCACCTCTTCGGGGTGAGGTGGTGTCACGGAGACACAGACTTTTCCCCCCCTGGGGGAGGGAGCCCTGGTCTTTCTGTCACCCCTCGACCCCAGGTGCCAGGTCAGCTCCGTCATCAGTGGTGGGGAAAATAAAACCCCTGTATTTTATTTTCATGCATCTTAGACTGTGAGACCACCCGAGCATCTCGTCCCAGCTTCACAGAGTTTGTGGAGACTGAATAACACGCATATATTCCACCGTAGTCGAATATACCCACCGTTATTTCACCGTCTCTGTTATTCTTACCGTAATCTCAAGCCCGACTTCATTGTCACCCTGCCAATCCACTGATTACCCTTGGTGACACATGTCGGCACCGGTGTATACCGGCATCGCGGCTGACTCCGGGCACAACTCTCCCCCCTTGAGTGATCTACCTCACGGGATTACTCCGCTAAGGTACTATCTAGCTCGAGATCGTAGGTTTCTGGTTCTTTTTTATCTTGTTGTGACCTTCGCTGCGGGGGTGCCGCTTCTATTTGAGAGGGCGCCACTTGGGATCTAAAGCGGGTCTTCGATTTCGCGAAGGCGTAGATGTTGAAAAGGTTGTCGCGAAGTGTCGGTACGGGGTATAGTGAAGAAGACCACTTTGCTCGGTTTGCTCCGGATGGGGCCCAAAACGT
Source organism: Cymbomonas tetramitiformis (assembly GCA_001247695.2). Classification (NCBI taxonomy): domain Eukaryota; kingdom Viridiplantae; phylum Chlorophyta; class Pyramimonadophyceae; order Pyramimonadales; family Pyramimonadaceae; genus Cymbomonas; species Cymbomonas tetramitiformis. The sequence goes on from LGRX02031489.1 coordinate 26,209, forward strand.
GCGGTTTGGAGGCGGCGCTTGTTGCCCATCTGCACGCGCGGGGTTAGGGTAGTGCGGCCTGAGGCGTGGGTGGCGTCGAATTCGTCCATATGCACGTGAGCTTCATAAGCGCTTACCATACATACAATACGGGTCGGTGGACCGACACACGGTTGCAAGAATAAGTAGAGCACTTGAGAAGTGTACGGCCTTCGAGGCGCAAAAGGGGGAGCGAAAGTAAGGGAAATCCGGCCTGTTATGGGGGAATATCCAAACTGCGAAAATTCGATGGCGGGCTTAGGCCGAGAGGCGAGGGTGGTATTATGGGTAGAATTTCGCGCTGAATTCGAATCTGAAGTCGGCTGCTCGATTTGGTGACGGGAGGTGGCCATGATTACGGAGCCGCCCTGCGGGGCTGAAAGGCGCCACTGAGCGATTCGCTAAATCACAGTGGGGCAAAGTGGGGGTGGAGAGTTGATGGCAGATGAGCATGGGAGTGCAGTCGAACTTAAAGTAAGGGTATTGGGAAATACCCAAAGTGCGAAAATTCGATGGCAGGCTTAGGCCGAGAGGCGAGGGGTGGTATTATGGGTAGAATTTCGCGTTGAATTCGAATCTGAAGTCCCATTTGCTCGATTTGGTGACGGTCACGTGGAGTGTGATATCGGGTCGGAGGATTCATTATATATATATATATATATATATATGCGGGTCAGACAAGCACAGGCAGTGAAACTCTCGGAAGTCTAAGATAGATCATAAAACATAATTGAGGGTTTTGTGCTATCGGAGACGGACGGAGCAGAACGGCAAGTCACGGCAGTGACACATGCACTGCACCCCGAGGGGGGAAAGCAGGAGACAGAGTCCCACCTTATGGTGGGGGGTGAAATCAGTCTCTCCATGACACCACCTCCTCCCGAAGGAGAGGAGTGCCACGGTACAATGTACACACTGTTATCCTAGGCCTGCCGGCCATCTACATCTGTAACCCTAAGGAGCCTTTTTCAGCTCAGCTAGTGTGGCATCTGCCTGCGCTGGCACAGATATAGTCGTCCATCCCACAGCTTCCGATCCAGGGTTTGTCAAATTGTCCCGGGATCACCCAACGCCCGTGCGGTGCCAAGGCCAAAAGTGGTGCAGCACCACCAGAGCAAGTGCGTCGATGAGGAGGGGTGAGGAGGGCGAAGGTGAAAAATGCGGTGAAGGGATGTGGTTGAGCGCATGGGAAAAGGCTCGAAAGGGACGATGGTGAAGGGTGAAGTGTGCGTGACAGCACCACCAGACACCACCAGATGGTGACCAGGGAGCGCATAAGGTGAAGGTGAGGGAAGTGGAGGGATGAGGTCGAAAGAGTCAAAGCACTCGTTGTCGATGGTGAACGCGATGGACTCGAGCTTGGTGTCTGGTGCGCAAACACCACCAGACACCACCAGACCATAGCCAATGGTAGAATGTTGCCGAAGTACTCGAAAGGAGTTCAACGCTGAACGAACAGTGGCCATACGCGCACGCTGAGGTCCAGTGGACATGTTCGCTGACCACTGACTGCTGACTGCAAAATCTGCGAACCCAAAATTAGGGTTCCCAAGCGAAAAGCGAACTTCTCGCAAAATCAAGCAAATCAAACGATGAAAGGGTCAAATTGGGGTAGATTCTCGCGGGGAAAACGTCGGTGAAGTCAAAAACGTCGTGCGGTAAACCTTTTTCCCGCCAGGAGCGGTGCTGCTGGCCAGATAGTCGAGAGCGCGTTTGGGTTCTTGGTGTCAACGTAACTTTCCGTAAAATTAACTAAATCGAGCGATGTAAAAGTGTCACGAGGAAACCGCCGGTGAGGTCAAAATAGTCGTGCGGTAAACTATTTCTCCGGCAGTAGAGGTGCTGCTGGCCAGAGAGTCGAAGTCGCGGTTGTCGCGTGCGATGTCGAAGGTCTAAAAGGTAAATTGGTGGGTAAACTGTGGGTAAGCGTTTCGGCAACTCAAATTGAGACACAACTGCGCGATGGGTGTGCGCTAAGGTGGGTAGAAGGGATGGTGGGTGCCAAGGTAGGTTTGGTAGACCGTAGGGTGGGTGACCAGGTACGTTCGGTGAGACGGATCTTAAAAATACAACCAAGAATGCCACCACAGAAGTGGTCCAGGCTCATAACCTCACGTGGAGTGTGATATCGGGTCGGAGGATATATATATATAATGAATATATATATATATGCGGGTCAGACAGGCACAGGCAGTGAAACTCTCGGAAGTCTAAGGCCTGTGCTACACCGGATTTCGATACACTGTCGAGAAGCAAATAAGATTCGTTTCGCCGGGTCATACAGTCTCCATATGACCCGGCGATCATTTTCAGACGATTTATTAAATCTATAAATCACAGTCCGCGCGATCAGATTAAAATCGATATTCGCCTGATCGAACGTGCGAAACGACTTAAAAAGGAATATTTCGGGCAAACGCGCGTCGGTCCGACGTGGACAACATCATAAGAACGTGCTCGTGTGTACAGATCGCGTCCGCGTCGTTTGAAAAATATAAATGCAGATTTTCCACGTCGAAAACTAGACGACCCGATCTTGAACAGTGTCTGTGATTGGAAAATGCAGCATATTCTAGTCCAGCGATACACGATCTTCGCACCCCAGCTAGCCGGTGGTCTCTATGAACCGTTCCCGTTGTTTTGATCTGATGATCCAGGATTTGTCGCAGGCGACATTTGGGTGACATTTGGTGCAAATGTTGTCCAACATTTGGGACCTTGATTTCGAGGTCCCAAATGTTGGACGATTATGTGCTTTTTGGCATTTCACAAATAATGACTTCGCATGACCTCGCATGACATCACCGGATGACAGTCGCGACAGGAGCCAATGAAATCTGTCGCAAACGCGTGCACATGGTGGGACAGACACTCAAATTACTGCCAAGAGATGCTGTAACTCCTCAGTCACCAAATAAACCATCAGATGACATATCGATGCTCTGCGGTATGATCCAACGTAGTATATATGTGTGCGTGCTCGGCATGACATCCATCGCTGTCCTCAAATGTCTCAATAAGTCGTCTCGTGGGTGCATTTTCATCTAACATCCCTCCTGTCGTGCTGTGAACAAGCTGCACGCGAAGGCCAGCAAGGCATAATGATGAAAATATCTCCTCGATGTGGTCCCGCTCGTAGACATGGTCGCCCGATAAGATAGGCTCAAACAATGTTAAGCCCCAGATGTAAGCATGTACCAGCTCTCCCCCAAGCCTGTGCAACGGTGGTGATCTGACCATATGAAGTCCACATCGTGTGTTGTGCTCACTGCAGCAGGTGCTGTATCCACCAGCTCTCCGAGCTATACGTCTTCTGCCATAACAAAGTAGCCCCCCGGTACAGTAGCACACCTGTACCGTGGATGCCAAAGTGCGTGTTCTCAAGGCTCGCCAACCACACAGCTATCTGTGCAGTGCGCTGAGTAACCGCCAGCTCTCCACTTGGGCCAATCTGTCCGTCACTGCCATACGTGTTCTCAAGGCTCGCCAACCACGGCTATTTGTGCAGTGCGTTGAGTAACCGCCAGCTCTCCACTTGGGCCAAGCTGTCCGTCACGGCTATACGTGTTCTCAAGGCTCGCCAACCACACTAAAATATGTACGAATTCCGAGACGAAGATACTTATTTGCTGAGTGAACGCGAATGTATGTACAACTTATAATATTCCCGATATGCTCGCGTGCGTATTCTACGCGCGCATTCGGAAGTAACCGCAACACTGTCCACAATAAGAAAGCAAGTCATACAAAAGAAACCACTCTTAATTGACGCAAAGTTGGGCATTCTGCCTCCAATATACGGTCTCACTGTGTCCATAAAACGACGAACGCTCTGAATTGGAAGAAGTCACTCCTTCCAAATTCTTTATTTTTTTGTTTTTGGTTTGAGATGCTTCCAAAATGATCATGAGGGACCGGAATGTCTTTGGTTCATCGCCGGGTGCCCCGTACGGCCGTGTGTCGCTTGAGTCCGCACTAGTCGCGTGACTAGTGCGAAGTCAGATCGCACTAGTGATGTGACTAGTGCGATCGTAAGAATTCTGAAAACCCCGCCTCGTACGATTAGAAAAACTTCCAAAATTATAACCACCCTATTTTTTGGGCATGATATGTTTAAAATAATGTAAAAAAACATCAAAGCAATGACCTTCAAAAAATCTTCAATTCAAGCGCATCTTCGATTAGAGCGATCGTCGTTATAATAACATACAAGCTAATTAAGGAACCAATAAGGAGTGTCCACAACTGTGCTAGGCGCTAATCCAGCCTTCATCCATACTCAAAGAGCAACGCGCATCCGCAACGCGAGTCAACCTGCCACAGTGGGGGACCCAGACTCAGGCGTCTGGGTCCCCACTCTCAAGTGAGTAAAACTACTTCTCTGTATATATACGCTGCGCGTTTGCCCACGAATCCAGTGAGTGGGAAATTGGAAAAGAGCTACTGAAAAGCTCTCCGTTCGGACTCTCTGATATCCTTCCTCTCCACAGATCTGTCTCGTGACCTCCAAACTACCAGTCCCCTGTCCGCGCGTCGCGCTCTCACCTCTGCGCGACCACCACGTGTGTCACATTATCTCACCGCCTCCTACGATCGTGCCCACGTCGTCAGTCGTCATCCAAACATCTGCCACATGCACCATCGGCTGTACTCTGCATTCTGTGTCACATCTGAAACCAACCATAAACTGTCATCAGCAGTCTGCATCGCCAGTGTCACATACGATAATCTGTCATGCGTACGTCACACCTGTGTCACAATGTGTCACCAGCTGGACAAACCCGGCGCGGTACCATGAAAAGCCGGGGTTTGTTACAGCTGTCGCAAACGCGTGCACATGGTGGGACAAACACCCAAATTACTACCAAGAGATGCTGTAACTCCGCAATCACCAAATAAACCATCAGATGACATATCGATGCTCTGCGGTATGATCCAACGTCGTATATATGTGTGCGTGCTCGGCATGACATCCATCGCTGTCCTCAAATGTCTCAATAAGTTGTCTCATGGGTGCATTTTCATCTAACATCCCTCCTGCCGTGCTGTGAACAAGCTGTACGCGAAGGCCAGCAAGGCATAATGATGAAAATATCTCCTCGATGTGATCCTGCTCGTAGACATGATCGCCCGATAAGATAGGCTCAAACAATGTGAAGCCCCAGCTCACGACCAAGTCCCAGATGTAAGCATGTGCCAGCTCTCCCCCAAGCCCGTGCAACGGTGGTGATCTGACCATATGAAGTCCACATCGTGTGTTGTGCTCACTGCAGCAGGTGCTGTATCCACCAGCTCTCCGAGCTATACGTCTTCTGCCATAATAAAGTAGCCCCCCAGTACAGTAGCACACCTGTACCGTGGGTGCCAAGGTGCGTGTTCTCAAGGCTCGCCAACCACACAGCTATCTGTGCAGTGTGTGAGTAACCGCCAGCTCTCCTCCTCTCCACTTGGGCCAAGCTGTCCGCCACTGCCATACGTGTTCTCAAGGCTCGTCAA
>LGRX02031492.1:0-23493 GCA_001247695.2 Cymbomonas tetramitiformis
CAGATCGTCCTCGAGGGGATTCAGCCTACCTGCTTGAGAGACACGAGCAAAAACGGCAAGCGCTTGTGAAGGGGTGCCATACCCATTCAAGGCTTCGTAGCTTAAGCTGAAAGGTCACCAGTGCGCGACGCGCTGTTCGGCAAAGGCAACATGTGTACTATGACCGATGCTTCCAGCGCACCTATTTTTCTGAAGGGAGGGCCATACAAACATGGCAAGCAGGGATACGGTTGCAAGGGTAACGGGCAAAGCACCACACAGCTCCCACCTATTGAAGGGACGTAACTGACCGTACCCGAACTGTGCCTATCCAGTTGAACCTGAATTGTCCGGGAAGAATCGGCGGCCGCCGATCAGGTGCCAAAAGGACAGCGAATTCCCCTCGCACACCGCCGCCTAGGAGCCGCCCTCGTACAACACTGGCCGGAGGCACAACTTGGGTTTGCCACCGCGTCACTCTATCTCGCGCGCAAGCTCTCTAGCTTTTAGCCTCGGCGTTTGAGGTGTGCGCGAGCTTACAAACCCTCCGAAACACTTTGGGTCCGCGGGCACTACCTGGGCAGTGGCATAGTGCCAGACGGCCTCCTGCAGTTGCAATTTCCCGCGAAACGTCGGAGTCGCCAAAGTCCTCGTGAAGGATAAAATCGAGCTGGAGAGGAATTTTACGCTCCCATCTTGGACGGCGATCGAATGTTGGCGGGCCGAGAAGGAGCGCCGCGCCTAGTGCACACAACAGTTTGCCCGGTGTAGAACACACGCCACTGCGAGGAGTATGCCACGACGCTGGGCAGCACGACGCACTACCAGATGACGCAAAGGTCAAGTCGAAAACTTACGTCGATAAAACTCTGTGGAACTGCACAATAAGCAAGGGCTTCTGGAGCGCCGCGAGTGCGTTGGAGAAGGCCGCGCGGAAGTCGCGCGAGTATTACCTGTCTGCAGCAAGATCAATGAGATTGCAGCGGCCACTCCGGAATGTAGCATAATGAGCAACCACGATAACCACTCGCAAGTTCCTGCGGTGCTTGATAGCGCCACGGTAGCCCATATGCTCCCAAGCCAGATGCCTAAGGCCGAAGCACAAACCAACGCCGTGACGATCACGAGGCGCTTCAGATTTGCGCACTCAATATGCAGAGTAGAAATAGGCACCCCTACACCACGTATCACATTTATATTCCAGAAATTTTAAAAGGTGCTTCGGCTCTTGACTTTCATAGTGGCACTATGTCGAAGGAAAGCACAGGGTGCGTGAGCGGAGTATGTGAGGATGATGAAGGGATTTCGACAGCAGTATTCCACACCTAATACGACTGGCAGGTGCGCCGCCACAGTGACTAATTTCCAAAGAAAAAATTTGCAAGAGCACACTCCAACGCACAACACATACCATATCTGCGCCCACAGGATGCAAAACGCAGGTATGAGTGAATTCGACAACAATAATATATAATCACATCGTGTCATGTTTCTTTCAAAGGACATCGGGAAGTCGGCGGAACTGAAGAGGGTCCGGACTTCAAATAAAATTAAGCAGCCGGTCCAAATAATCTCAGCTTTATCGCAAACGTTCTGTTGAGTCACAAGCGCTGAGCAGAAGAGCACAGCCACAACGATTAAAGAGGTCAACAAAGCGCACGACTCTGAAAATATTGAAAACATCCTAAAGGTTGTGTATATAGCGCCTCGATATACACAGGACAAGAGCATGCGGGGCACTGCACACTCCCTTTCGAATACGAAACAGCACAGATCAACGGATGCAACAGAGGGGTTCCTATCTAATACTAGGCGGATCGATCTCAAAAGGAGATCTCCACTAGGCCATCTGACCGTAGGATCATGTGCGCGACAAGACTTCGCTTTTTGCATCCCAACATGCCATGCCATAACGCGAGGGTGGCGTCGCGATAAATGTACGCGACTGCAGTGGCACTGTCATCGTTAGCGTCTGGCGATCGTGAGATCGGAAGTTCGTCTGTGTCGCCCGTTGAGATTCGCGCTTTGCTGCTGCTGCTGCTGCTGCTGCTGCTGCTGCTAGGGACAATCTAAAGATTTTTCCCCAATACACAAAAGCGTGACATAAAAAACTGAGAGTTTTCTGGTCAGCGGAGGATGACTGTCAGTATGACAGTCATCTGGAGCTGATCGGAAAACTGAGGTTTTCTGATCAGCGGAGGCCTGAAGAGGCCCTCCCTGAACGGTTTTGACAGTTGCCGTTAACTGTGGAATTCTGTGGAGTTTTTTCAGTGCTGTAATTTTACTGTTCTTCAGTTCGTATTTTTTATATATATTGTTATTTTGAATTATCGACATGGATTGGTTCACCGACGTCAACGCTTGCCAGCAGAAGGTTGATGATTTGAAAGCGCACGCGTCGTATGTGGAGGCCGCTAGAGCCTTAGAAAATGGAGATCCTCTTGCGCCAGCACAGGAGAAGTTGATGCGACAGATGGCCACTTTTACGAGTAGGTTGTCTATCCTGCGTGAGGAGTCGTTGCAGGCGGTTGGGGGGGCGCGTAAGCGCCCTTGGCTGGACGCTGTCGACTACGATGAGCTTCCTGGAAACGATCCGCGCCAAGAATTGACTCGCGCGGGATTGGAGAAGGACTCCTTCAAGGGCGTCCGGAAGCAATTCGACGAGGTCAAGCACCACTATGGCGCTCACGTGGCTACTGGGGCAGCGTTGGATGAGGCTCGCAAAGCCTTGGAGGGTACGCAACTCCCTTCCAATGTTGTGGAGGCTCTTGCCTTTTGTGTCGAGACGGCTGAGAACGGGGCGTCGCACGCGCTAGAGAGCGTGGGAAGGTGTTGGCTATGGTGGTTGACGAGGGTACTGAAGTGGGTTGGAAGATGGCTGAGAAATTGGAGAGACGTTCGTACGCTGAGAATGATGAGGAAGACAAAGCGTGTAGGCGCGCGCGGAAAGAAGTCAAGGCAGAGAATGAGGCAAAGGCGAAGGCCAATGCAGCCAAGCAGAAGGCCAGGGATCAGCGCCCTAGGCTTGCGGTTCAGCAGCAGCTGCCTCCTTTCTCGCCTCCCCCAGCTGCTGGGGCTGGAGGTGGTCGTGGCTTTGGCCAGAACCTAACTTGTTTTCGATGCGGACAATGGGGCCACCACCAGAACCAGTGCTCCTTGCCTGCTGCGGGCAGGGGTCGTGGACGTGGCCAGGGATGAGCCCTCTGTTTTATGCTGCCTTGCAGTAGTCTCCTTGCAGTAGCAGAAGACTTGTCTCGTGCGGAATGCCGAGCTGTGTGCCTTGGCGGAACGCCAGGCTTGAACGAATGTTAGAGCGGAACGCCTAACTGTAACAATTTCTAATTTATAATGCATAATGCTTGTGCTTCGCTTGCGGGTTGCTGTTGCCAGGTCTGGATGTTGAGTTTTCCGAAGAGGAGCTTGAAAATGCTGTTGCAATCGTTGAGCAGGGGGTTGCTGTGCCGCGAGTTGCGGGCAGGCTTAGAGATCACGCTTCCTTTTGGCGGACTTTTGTGCGTTCTACTTATGTGATGTCTTGGATTGAGCACGGGTTTAGTTTGAGGTTTAGTAGCGGGCGTCCCCCGCCTTCGATTCACTTGCCCAATCACTCGTCGGCTAATTTGTTTCCGGAATTTGTCACGGGGGCTTTGCGAGAGTGTGAGTTGATGGGAGCGGTGCGGAGAGCGGCCCGGAAGCCCAAGGTTGTCTTGCCGATTATGGTAGACAACAATGGGGTTAAGCTTCGTCTGATTTTCAATGGTAAGTACCTGAATTCCTTTCTTGACTTTCCTCGGTTTAGGTACGAGCACTTACAGCCGTTTGTTGATGTGCTTCGGCCGGATGATGGCTTGTTCTACTGGGACTATAAGTCCGGTTATTATCACGTTGACCTGCACGAGGGATCTCGGCAGTATGTGGCTGTTGAGTGGCTAGGTGTCTTCTATGAGTTCTGTGTTCTGCCGTTTGGATTGGCTCCGGCTTGTTGGGTCTTTACTAAGATCAACAGGGAGCTAGTGGGCCGTTGGCGGGCTCGGGGGGTGCGGGTGCACCCCTACGTGGATGACTTTATTTGTGCGGTGCGAGACCCCTCCCTGACGGATCCTGCTGCTTTGGGTGAGCTCCGCTCGGTTATCCGAGATGTGGAGCTGGCAGGCTGGTTGGTCTCTGAGACCAAGTCCCAGCTGTTTTTGACCCGTGAGTTGGTGCATATAGGGGTTGGGATTGACCTCCAAGGGAGGCGGCTGTTTGTTCCGGACAAGGCGGTTGCAAAGATCAGGGCTTGCGCAGAGCAGATCCTATCTTGCTTCCGCCGGGTGCCGCTGAGGCTTGTGGCTAAGTTTGCAGGCCTGGTGAATGCTCAGTGGTTTGTGCTTGGTGCACTCTGCAAGCTGTTCACTAGGTTTGCGGCTGTCCTGATTGCTGACACCTTGTGTTGGGGTACGTGGGCATCCCATGTCCCGGGCTCGGATGCTTTTAGGCGGGAGCTTGAGTTTTGGTTGGGTGATGAGTTTAGGCAGTTTCAGCGGGGCATTTGGGAGCCTAGGGGTTCAGGTTTGCAGTTAGAGGTTGAGCATTGTGATGCATCTGAGGTGGCATGGGGCTCTTGGCTGGAGAGTGCCCTGGGTCCGAGGGGGGGTCCTGAGTTGGAGGGGCATAGTTACCTGTCCTTGGAGGACAGGCTGCGGTCCTCTACACATAGGGAGTTGCGGGGTATCCTTGACTCCCTCCGGGGTTTCAGTGTCTCGGGCCGTCTTCGGGGCAAGCGGGTGCTGGTTATTTGTGATAACCAAGCGGTCCACTTTGTCCTTGAGGGTGGTAGCAGGCATGAGGAGCTGCATGCACTGGCGGTTGGGATTTTTTGGTTCTGTATGGCAGAGAGTGTGGTGTTGTCGTCCTTGTGGGTTCCCAGGGAGTTCGAGGTTCGGTCGGACGGTCTGTCCAAGATCCAGGATCATGATGACTGGATGCTGAATCCGGCCATCTTTCAGTTCCTGGATCCTTGGATTGCTGGGGGGTACTGGCACACTTGTGATCGGTTTGCTACAGACAAGAACTGTCTGTTGCCCCGTTTCAACAGTGCGTGGTACTGCCCTGGCACCTCTGGGGTGGATACTTTCAGTCAGTCGGACTGGAGGGAGCACGTGAATTGGTGCAACCCTCCTTTTCGGTTGATTGGCAGGCTTCTCCTGTTTCTACAGACGGAGAGGGCAGCTGCTACGGTGGTGGCCCCTATGTGGGTCTTCCAGCCGTGGTGGGTGCTGCTGTGCCCGGATGGGGTGCATTTGGCTGATTGTGTGGTCCAGTGGACTGAGCTTCAGCCGTCCGCGGACACCTTTCTCCCTGGTCTTGGCAGGGCCAATGAGCGGGGGGTGGGGTTGCCTCGGTTTCGGGTCCTGGTGGTGCGGGTTTCCTTTGATGAGAGGGAGCCCGCGGGCCTCGGGTCCCGTTGCACTCTTGGTGGCTGTGAGAGGTGTTCTTGGGGCCGTGGGCTCTTGCGGGGTCTGCCCTTTCTGCAGGCACCATAGGCACTGGGGAGTTTTGGGATGGCTTGCGGTTCTCGGAGACGGACCCTCTGGAGCGGCAGCTTCTGCGGGACATCCAGGGTGCGGTGCTGGAGACTAGGAAGCAGGGCACCATTGATGGGTATGCCCGGGCTTTTGTGCGGTACCAGAGGTGGTGTGCTGAGAGGGACCCCCCTCGGACTGCGGTGGTGGCTGACCCGGTCACGGTGGCCTTGTATCTGCAGTATGTGGCCAATGCGGCCAAGACCTTTTCTGTGGTTAAGACTGCTTCTAGCATGATTTTTCGGGCCCATGAGTATGCTTTGGTTCCGGCGGACAGGAACCCCACTGGTCATAGGCTTGTGGCTGCGGTCCGTGAGGCGGCTCACCGCCGGTTGGGTGACAGGAGGTTGGCTAGGAAGGAGCCGCTTGAGTATGAGTTTGTGGTTCGGGGTGCGGTGTGCTGGGTTCGGTCTGGGGGAGTGACTAGGCGTATGTTTGCTACGGTCACGGTGTCTATGTGGGTGGCATTCATGCGGTATGATTGTGCGGGGTCCTTGCGGGTGGTGGACGTGCGGTTCTTTGAGACCCACATGTGCCTGTTCCTCGAGCAGAGGAAGACGGATAAGTATCGGTTCGGCCAGGTGGTTGAGGTGGTCAGCAAGGCACGGTATCGATAACTGCCGATAATTGATATATCGATATATCGGTAATATCGCTATCAATCGATACATTTTTATGTCGGTATCGGAATATCACTATCGACTAATACTGCATTGCGTACTATTGGTATCGACTAATAGGTTGAGGACGAATATTGCAATCGACTAATGCCACGTTTGCACTTATCGGTATCAACTGATACCAAATCCATGACATATCGGAAATAATATCGGAAAATCGGAAAATCGGTATCGATCTTTGGATCGCACTCCACTCTGCTTTCATTCGTCCATATTGCCATTCTCCTATGGCGTTAAGGTTTCATCGACTTACGGAATGAGTGTGTGATTTTCGGACCCATCGAAGCATCGATCCGCCCCTTGCCACCCCATAAAAACGTAACTCGAGTGGGTGTTTCGGACCAATTGTCTCATTTGTCAATTAAAATATCATGGCTCGAACTCGCGGACCTAAACGTAGAAAGGCGAATCACACAGACGTTGTGTTGGTTGCCCAAGGCAAAGGATTGGTCAAACGCACTCAGAATCATCCGTATGACTGCGCTGGGAGTGACGATGTGGAATACCAAGTGAGGGAAAAGAGCCTGGTACCATAGAGCACGCACTTATGGCAGCGATGAATTGGACTACTTTGTTATTATAATGTAGAGTGCTAGAGTCCAGCATTTGCATGGAACAATAATTATCGGAATAAGTCCGATATATCGATATATTAGTTTATTGGTATTACTCGATACCTATTTGTGCACCTATCACAATATCGCAATCGACTGATACCTGTTCTCCTAATATTGGTATCGGTTAATAGCTTAGGATGGCATATCGGTATCGACTAATTAAAAAAATTGGATATCGGTATCGACTAATACTTATTTTTGACTTATCGGAAAAAAACTAATACCACCTAGAACCAACCGATACCGTGCCTTGGTGGTCAGGGCGGCTCCGGGGCAGGAGTTGTGCCCGGTTGAGCTGCTCCAGCAGTGGGTTGACATTCAGATTAGCAGAGGGGTCCTGCCGCATGAGCCTCTGTTTCAGCAGATTGATGGTAGGCGGATTGCCCGTCGGCCGGAGGAGGATTGCTTGTCGGGTGGTCCTTTGGACTATCAGCAGTTGCGTCGGTACCTGTTCCGTATGTTGGCGGAGGCATCGGGGTTGGATGCTGATGAGCTGAGGCAGCTGTATGGGACCCAGTCTCTGCGGTCTGGCGGGGCTACGGCTGTGGCGGAGGCTGACCAGGTTTCAGACCACGAGTTCAATCAGTTCGGTGGTTGGAGCTCGTCAGCGGCCTGTGCTACTTACAAGGCCTCGAGCTTGGACCGCCGCCTGGCGGTGTCCAGGAGCATGCCCCATGCTCAGATCAGTATGCAGGCCCTGCCCTTTGCCATCTTGGACCCCATTGTGCAGATGTGCATTGTGTTGTGGTGATCTTTGTGGTGTTGCACCGGCCGGGTTTGACAGATACCCGCCTTAGGGCTCTGAGAGCCGTAGCTGATTAGAAAACTGAGAGTTTTCTGGTCAGCGGAGGATGACTGTCAGTATGACAGTCATCTGGAGCTGATCGGAAAACTGAGGTTTTCTGATCAGCGGAGGCCTGAAGAGGCCCTCCCTGAACGGTTTTGACAGTTGCCGTTAACTGTGGAATTCTGTGGAGTCCCGCCCGCCCGCCCTGTTGCAGGTGATGCCGCATCGGCTACTGGTGGTGAGCTGACGGAGCAGGAGAAGGAGGATGTGGCGTGCTTGGAGCAGCTGGGTGTCCAGTGGGGCATGGAGGCAGAGCCCGCAGAGGGGCAGTTGGCTCAGTAGATGGCAGATGGACTTGCTCCTGCCTTAGGCCGCCTGTAATTGCATGCAGTAGGCAATAGTATCCTCCATGGGGGCCCCGGTCTGGGTGACCTTCATGCCTGCTGCATGTTAGGCCTAGGGTAGAAGGCTCTCTTGGGACCTGGTCTGTTATTGCCAGGTAGCATCGGACACGGCTTGTGCGGTGCCTTGGCTTTTGGGGGTTTCAGCCCTGAGAGAGCAGATATTTTCTGATGATTATGTCCGTATGTCGTCGGGTCTTATGACTCTTAGTCTCGGGATAGCACCCTTTGGGGTGGGACCGGGTGGGGTTTGGACTTCTGGACTTGTCGTATTTATTTTTATAATCCACACACAGTGCACCGGCCGGGTTTGACAGATACCCGCCTTAGGGCTCTCTGAGCCGTAGCTGATTAGAAAACCGGATTTTTCAAAGAGGGTGACAGTCTAAAGATTTTCCCCCAATTCCACGCACTTCTCTATCATATTACGATGACACCAACGGCTATGACACGATGGGCTTTCGGCAGCGGCAGTGTGGTCACTGCGTGTCACGATGGCTTGTCTCTCGTAAACCAATAGGAAACCGAATAGATGGGCTTCACCTTACCACTGATAAGATCGGGATTTTTCAAAAGAGGGGGAATCTCCGATTTCATCTCCTATTTTTTCCCCAATATTTCCAAATAAGAAACACCCTCTTTTATTGTCACTCGACTGTGACGATGATTTGAGATTTCGGGTTTTTCTTTTCTCGTTAATCAAGAAAAGATGGAGAAACTGATGAACGACTCGCGACTCATCACTTGAACACATTTCAATAAATTCTAAGTGCCCTTGTCACACAAACAGCAGAACGTTATGCTTGTGACCATGGACGCACAACAGTGGGGTCCACAACCACGTCGACCGCAGCGTTTCGTGCTACACATTTTGCGAGACAGCCTTTTGTAGGAGCTATGCGGGTCTTTTCGTCCGATATGTTGTCCTGGACTTTCACTAGGATCACACTTTGCGTGTTATTTAGTATCGCCCCCGCCGAAGGCTGGGCAACGACAAATGATATGGTCCAAGCACAGTTCTTGCTCATAGGACGCTACATGCAACACCATTTTGACAAGGTGTTTTCAACGCTTTCAGTGTAGCTTAAAGACTTTTAGAGGATTTCAATTTCTGTAGGCTCACGTGGAGGTCTTTCCAGGCGGAGGCCATGGGAACTGCTGTGAAGAGAGAGTACGACTACGCCCTCCGAGTTCGTGGCCCCGTCGATGCACAGCGCGTGATGGATCACAAGGCAACCATGGGTCTTGATTACAGCGTGATCACGGTAGAGCCTCCATATTTTGAAGTATGTGCGGCACACGTCGGCGTGGCGAGATATTGGAACGACAGACCACCACCAACCGCGTCTGCCTCCTTAGACGGGCAGTATTTTAATCACCCAGTGCACTTGCTTGCGCCTCTAGATCACGCTGCTCTACACAGGGGAATGAGTATCACATGAGTATCTGTTGAATCGTGTTGCGTCGAGGCGCGCGTTGCTGAGAGAGAGAGAGAGAGAGAGAGAGTTCCAGTGCGATCGCGCCTCTCCGCAGTAGATACTTTGCGAGAATGTTTGAATCAGACTACGCTGACTCTAAAGCTAGCGGTGATTCGTCAAAGCTCCGTAAGTCTGAGATTTGATTTGCTTCAATCTCTGTCCCCAACCTCACAGGAGAACTATGTCGCGAAAGCGGAGCAGTTTTTCAACGACGGGCATCCACAGACTGCTGTCGCTGTTCTTATGGAGATTCTCAAGTAAAACTATACTTTTCAAAGACGTTAAAGTTGCCTGGAAGTTCCTTGAAACTTTTGGGGATTGTCTTATGTTTGTCTTTTCACAAGAGAGAAGCCGCACTGTTCCACGGGTGACACCTTGGATCGAGCCGCATTGATGCTACACACATAACCATACACTGTATATACACGCCCGCACGCCCGCTCGTCTCCTCGATGATTCACATCCACTGCAAGGTATCCTAAAGTTGTATTCGTTCACTATATCCTTAAGCTGGTGTTCAGCTTACAACACACCCTGTATTATTCCTTCGAAAGGGCATTTTACTCCTCATACCCCATCTTCCCAATATTCAACTCAGCTCTCGTGATAAGTAGTAAGGCAGTACATTTATTGTGTCTTTCTCAAATATATCGTGCCCCATATTTCATATACTTATCCTCGTCCTCGTATCAGGTAATTCTCTGCGTGTGTGATACCTTTCAAAACCTCCTCCTTTTGTTATCAGCCTTTGGAACGCAGATACATAGTTTGCAACCCTAACGTTTACGTATGCGATCCTCCACAGGTTCTGCGTCGTCAAGTACCCTGAATTAGCAATGAAAGATATTGGCAGATATCAGCTGGCCATGGGCCTTCTCTTTGACTTGTGGACGAGAGTGTTGACTCCTCCGGGGATATTCAGTGGTTACGCTCGAGTCAGTTCCGAGCTCAGCTTGTGTGTGCCTTCAATAGTCGTGTTCGAGTTAGCCACCTCGATTTGTCGTTGTTTTCGTGTCTTAGCTTTGGACTGTGTACACTCTCTCCTGACCAAGGTGCAAGGTGCAGATAACCTGCACGAGAAATGCTTTGGCACTCAAATGAAGCTTTGTCTCACTTCGTACCCCGCACGTGCCTCTTAGCAGAGCGAAGCTGAAGAAATACTTGTTCATAAGTTGGCTTATTTACCGGGATTGCAGGCGCAGAAGCACGTGGCGGATCTCGAGAGCGCGGGGGTTGATCTGCAGTTACTATGGAACCGTGTGGAGACTATAAGGTATGTTCTCCCTCTGAAAATCTATGAATAAGGCACAGGCATGCCAGTGCTTGTACTGGTCCATATGTTGTGTTTTCACCAAAGGTGAATTGGCATGTTGGGGCACGTTGACCACAAGGTTGCCAAGAAAGTCGAATAGCCCTCAAAGTGCTGGGAAACTTAGCTTGCAGTTTTTGGAAGCATGTCAACAAGCATTCTCTTGCGGATCAGATTCCAAGAAAGCTTTTGCTTGCAGATGCCCTATGCTAGACTCAGCTTTCCAGTATTGTTGTGATATTTGTCTTCTCCATTCCATTTTCGGTTGATGCTCGAAAGTGTTTTATAGTGGTTGCACGCATCTTTGCTATGTATCCACGTTCTATGGGTGAATTGAACAGGACGAAGTTTGCAGGCTTTACGCCCTCTTTAGCAGCACGCGCCGCCAAGTTCCAAAACGATATTGAGCGGATCAAGCGGTATCGTGACTAGTTATCTTTGGCACACCCATGCATTTCTTCTTTCTCCAACTCTAGTACTTTAGAATATAGAATGCAAGCTTGGGAATATGTAGATATGTCACTTGGCGCACAGAATTGGGCATCGGCTAGTCACAGAGGTTGTTTGTGCTCTGCATTCTTTTCTTGAACGATATGCAATTGCACCAGAGGTCAAATCGAAGTGAGCTTTCGTGACCCTAGTGAAGTGATAGTGCACAATATTTATCTAATACATATTATCCATTGTCCCCTTCCGTTGTGCAAATATTTTGGAACTATGTGGCTTAAATTTCCCCGCCTACCTATGAGCTCCTATGTTGCACATAACGGCGTTAGAGTTATAACTCGGGGCTTCGAAATACGTTATAACGTGCGTTGTATCGCTTTGGGTGGGGGGTCGTTATGTGCATAGGACCCCCCCCCTGGTGGTGTGGTGTGCTCTACCAATTATCCATTTATCATTAATTCATTATCGGTAGTTTCCTAGTTTGGATCTAGATTTTCCATAAAGGTAAAGAGTTGATATTTATAGGGTAAGGAACTTATGAGGTAATGACGTCAAAGTTATAACTGCGAGGATCGAAATACGTTACAACGGGCGTTATATCGTCAGGGGTCGTTATGTGCAACAAAGATGAGCTCTGGTAGCGAGATCATGTTTGCCAAACATTTTTCTCAACCCCTATATGTTGTTGGATATATGGGTTTGGGAATATACCCCGGACAAACACAGAATGCTTTCACTTATTTTTTTACTTGTGTAAAACTCATAAGTTGTCTCACGGCATAAGCCAGAACCCTACGGACTGTCAGCAAATCATGCGTCAAAGAAATTGAGGGAGTCGACGAAGTCGACATGTTGATCCCCTCGTCGTCGTCGTCGTCTGACGGCGGCGGGGTGTAGTCCGGAGATGGCAGAGCATGACCAGGAGAAGGTGGCACCGGCAGGGGTTGCGCAACGGTAGGCGGCTCCGAAGGCCACGGGCGCCAGGCCCAGCCGGTCTGTCGAACATCAACTCTCCAATACCAGCCGTCCGGCCACCCGTAGGTTGACGGAGGAATCGCAGCCGGCCGCGTTGGAGTCAAGCCGTCGGCGGGTGATCCGACACCACCGACCTCCACGGCGGCTCCGTCTGCACGCAGCAGTCGGGTGTCCATCGGCGCGGCGGTGGCGCACACACAAAGCAGAGCACGCACTATCAAGGATATTGCCGTGGAGCGGCCGACTCCCACCGGCGGTCTGCCACGCACTCCCGTGCCGGCGGGCACAGAACTTGCTCAGGCATCGTGTCGGCGCCCCCAGACATGTAGCCGACAACGGAGTCGTCCTCATCGTCCTCGGAGTGAGTCTCGATCACGACGGCCGAATCATGCGTAGAAGAAATCCACGGAGGAGTAGGGGTGAAGGAATTAGCCGATACCTTCTGCTCAGGCTCATTGAAGTCGAGCTGCATGGACATGTTGTCCATGAAAGATGCCTCGAAGGGGGGGTCGTCGTTGACGAATTGCTGTGGGTAGGCTACGGCATCGCCGGCTCGTCTGGCTCAATCGTCCCCGTCGGTGAATGCACAACGGCGGGCGGCTCGATCACGGCGGGCGTGGTCGAACCGAAGTGGACCATCGGAAAATGCTGCGGCGCCTCACTGGCACCACCGGTCACCTGCTTGAGCTGCCGCAACGCGTGCTGCGCCTCCTGCATACGGGTAGCAAGGAGGGAGGGTTGGGGCGCAACCAAGCCTGCGTATTGCGCCCGAAGGCCCACGTCAATGTTCTCGTCGAACGTGAAGGGATCCTCGTCCTGCCGAACCACGCGGGTGCTCATAAGCATGGCATGCCTGAGATCTCCAATACGTACCACGTATGGGACGGCAAATCCCGAATACGGGTTGCTGAAATCTATATAGGCAGCCTTGACCGGGAATCCCGGTGCAGGCCCCTATGACAGATTCCTAGGTAGCCAACACTGGACTGGTGACTGATGACTGTTCGTGTTGTGACACATCAAGGTGTCACGGGTAGCTAGGTCCGAGACCGTTCCGGGTATATCTAGCTTAGGGTTTATTTCTTAAGAGAGTCTCATTAGCTTAATGAGCAGTTTCCTTTCTTTTTATAGAATTCCCTTGAAGTATAAATGTTTGTGCATATTACTGAAATTTTGCCCCAACTGCGCATTAAGCTAATGAGTGTGTTTTTTTTATAGGAATTCCCCTTGAAGTATAAATGTTTGTGCATATCAAATTTGCCCCAACCTGCATTAAGCTAATGAGCGTGTTTTCCTTTTTTTATAGAATTCCCTTGAAGTATAAATGCTTGTGCATATTTTCAATGGGGCTCTTATTCCCCAACCGCTTCATTAAGCTAATGAGCAGGTTTTCTTCTTTTTTATAGAATTCCCTTGAAGCATAAATGTCTGTGCATATTACTGAAATTTTGCCCCAACTGCTCATTAAGCTAATGAGTAGTTTTCCTCCTTTTTTTATAGCATTCCCTTGAAGTATAAATGTTTGTTCATATTCCTGAAAGTTTGTCCAAACTGCTCATTAGCTTACTGAGCAGTTTGACTCTTTTTGAAAAAAATCACTTTGCTTGTATATTTACAGGTGTGCTCGGCCTTCTACCAGAAGGTTTACAAAATAAGCCAAGGCTATTTCAACGACGTACGCGAGCGCGTTCTCTCTGGAAGAACAAATTTCATTCACGGGCTGACGGGCAGCGAGGCAAATCGGCGTTTGTTCAGCAAAAAATCGAATGTCATTGCCTTTGTGAATAAATATGCGGCTGAACAGGACGAACCTCAGCCCGATAAAGCTCAGACGCATCTCCCGTCGGGGGTGACAAGAGAAGAGATTTGGGATGAATATCTCGATTCTTTATCTATTCACGACCGCAATTCCAAGAAAGTCTCCTTGCCGTACTTCTACGAAATCTGGAAAGACAAGTTCAAATCTTGGCTCAAAGTTCCGAAGTGCAAGCGTTTTTCGCAGTGCAGTGTATGTGCTTCGATCAAACTCTTGAAGGAGGGCACACCCAAATCCCAGCACGGTAAGCTAAATTCTTAAAAAGATAGTATTTGCATTTGTTCTACGTTGTTTTAGAAGTTTGTATTCTAAAACATTTTTTATTCCAGGTCCATACGACACAATGCGAGAGGTGCACCTTAACCAAGCGCGTGCCGAGCGTGAGAAGTTCTACAACCACGGCCGAAAATTCAACATGACTAAGAGCATCAAGGAAAACAAGACGTGGTGGAAATATTCCTCTGTCATCATTGACGGGATGACCCAATGGACGACGCGCCTGCCGCATTTCAGGCGCATGCCATCATATCTGGACCGGAAGGACTTCTTGGACGTGCACAACATGGGTAGCATCATCGAAAACGTTATTCTTTCTATCGAAAGAGAAGGTTTTTTGACCACCTTCCCTTTCCGCCCTAGTAGAAATTTTGAAGTTTGAATGTATAATAAACATGGCGTCTTCTCCTCCCGCACGCACGTGCGTCTGGTAGCCATAGCGCAGCAAGACTCCTTGCTGCGGGTAGACGCTCCAACGGCGGGGGAGATCCACCGGTGCGAGCTTCTGTTTCAATTTTGTGAAACATCATGGACTTAGACCGACGTTTTTCGTTGGCCGTGTTTTGCGTTTGTTTCCCCCCCCACACACAGTCGGGTTATCGGGTGTGCAGGTTGTGGGGCAAGCTGCCCAAGCCGGTGCTGCAGCAGACGCGTTGGACCTGAATGAGGACGTCAACGAGGAGCCCGCGGGTGAAGAAGGCGGCGCTCCTGAAGAGCCTGCAGAACCGACGGTGAGTTTTCTGTGGCTTTATGATTTGCTTTATGAACCTGCTTGCTTATCTTAAAATACGGTCCGCCGTCGGAGGTTGCCTATTAAAAAGAGACGTGGGTACAAGCGTGGCTCAACTTGATGGTGCGATGTGAGCGACGAGGTGCCGGTGGGTCGGGAGCGGCGTGCGCGTGGCCTGATTCAAGGCTCGCTGCGCGCCCCCTGTACCCGTGGCTACTCGTCATGAATGCATTTTCGGTCGGGGTAGTTGAGGATCACAGCCGGTGGGTTAGGAGAGGCGTGCGCGTGTCCTTGTTATTCAAGGCTCGAGGCGCGCCCCCGGACCCGTGGCTCGGTTGAAACGGGGTGTGGTAGCTGGAATTTTTGAGGTTGTTTCGGGTTGGTGCGGCAGACCGTGGGCGTAAATGGGTAGGGCACATTGAATACGAATGGTGCGGTGTGAGGACAACTCCTCTGACACGCGACCATATTAAGGGGGTGTGGCCGGTAGGATGTATGTGTTTGTTTTGGGTCGGTGCGGCAGACCGTGGGCGCATGTGGGTTGGGCAAATCGAATATATATGGTGCGGTGTGAGGACAGCTCCTCTGACACGCGACCATAATAAGGGGGTGTGGCCGGTAGGATGTATGTGTTTGTTTTGGGTCGGTGCGGCAGACCGTGGGCGCATGTGGGTTGGGCAAATCGAATATATATGGTGCGGTGTGAGGACAGCTCCTCTGACACGCGACCATAATAAGGGGGTGTGGCCGGTAGGATGTATGTGGTTGTTTCGGTTTGGTGCGGTGGACGGTGGGCGCATGTGGGTTGGGCACACCGAATATCTATGGTGCGGTGTGAGGACAGCTCCTCTGACACGCGACCATAATAACGGGGGTGTGGTCGGTAGGATGTATGTGTGTGTTTTGGGTCGGTGCGGTGGACCGTGTGCGCATGTGGGTTGGGGTCACCGAATATCTATGGTGCGGTGTGAGGACAACTCCTCCGACACGCGACCATAACAAGGGGGTGTGGCCGGTAGGATGTATGTGTGTGTTTCGGGTGGGTGCGGCAGACCGTGGGCGCATGTGGGTTGGGCAAATCGAATATATATGGTGCGGTGTGAGGACAGCTCCTCTGACACGCGACCATAACAAGGGGGTGTGGCCGGTAGGATGTATGTGTTTGTTTTGGGTCGGTGCGGTGGACCGTGGGCGCATGTGGGTTGGGCACCGGGAATATGTATGGTGCGGTGTGAGGACAGCTCCTCTGGCACGCGACCATAATAAGATTGTGTGGCCGGTAGGATGTATGTGGCTGTTTCGGGTTGGTGCGGTGGACCGTGGGCGCATGTGGGTTGGGCACACCGAATATCTATGGTGCGGTGTGAGGACAACTCCTCTGACACGCGACCATAACAAGGGGTGTGACCGGTAGGATGTATGTGGTTGTGTCGAGTTGGTGCGGTGGACCGTGGGCGCATGTGGGTAGGGCACACGGGATATATTTGGTGTGGTGTGAGGACAGCTCCTCTGACACGCGACCATATTCAGGGGGTGTGGCCGGTAGGAGGTATGTGGTTGTTTCGGGCCGGTGCGGCGGACCGTGGGCGCATGTGGGTTGTGGCGTGTCGTATGTGTGTAACATCATTAAACCTAATACTAGGTCTGATAGAGGAGGGCGGTTGCTGCACCTTTTGCAAGACCAAGAAACGCAAAACCCGCAGCCGTAACAACAAGTCCAAGCGTCTTAAGAAAAAAAATAGTGAAGTTGAAAAGGGCACATAGTGCACTTGAAGCTTCTGTCGAGGAGGAGAAACCCCTTCCACAAGCACCGCTTCCCATATTCGTGGGTGGTTGCTCGGAGTACTACTCCCAGCTCACGTCCGAGAACAGTCGTCACCCACGCACAACCGCCTGGCGTTACGGCCCGGATGTCGTGCGCACTCTGGCGCAGAACTGCAACTTGGGTGAAGTCTCCTACAATATGGTCACGTTCTCAAATCCTTTAGGTCCGGCGAAAAAGTGCGACGGCGGTTTCGCGTCAACCAGAGTCGGTTGCACCCTCAACGGCACAGTTCCTTTGGTGTACAAAGAGTTCAGTCTAAAGCACTGGCCAAGCGCGTCAACCCGCTTTTCCGAGTTTGCTCGGGAACTATACATGACGACCCTCGCCGCGAATTCAGCTCCGCAGTACGTGTCGCCCATACTCCACTTCGGTTTGCGGCAGCTTGGCGAACAAGAACGTCCCGCATGTGCACCGTTCTTACTTTCCATCGACCACGGCATCTCCCTGGACGCCTTCCTGGCACAACCGCCCGTGGCTGTTACCATGACCTTCAAGAGAGACCTGTGCGCCAGAATCTTGACAGGCTTTGCTGCGCTGCATAAAGCCGGTATCTCCCACGGGGACGTCCGGGCAACAAACATGGTGCTTTCCCCGACGAGGCCCGACAGCTTGGTCATCATCGACTTCGGGCTATCAAGGCGGCAGCATAAGGAAGGGCTGCCTGAAGATCACTACCGAAGGCACCGATGGACCTCCGGAACGCCTGACGATGCACATCAGAAGCCTGGATCAGTGTATGCGCCGGAGTACAGTAATGGAGGACCGACACCTGCAACCGACATGTGGGCGATTGCCCCGATCCTCGTGCGCATCTTGATTCGAGATTCACGTGACGCCCTTAAGAGAGTTAATGATGATGCCACCAACGCGACTGTGCATGACATCCTGGGGAAGCGGTCAAGCAATACCTGTGTCAGCCGTGCAATCTGGAACCCAGTTATGGACTGCGTGCACCGCGAGCCCGCGAAACGGCCAACCGCCGCTAGCCTTGCCCGTCTTTTTGTGGCCTCGCGGGCGGCTACCGATGGCAAGTTAGTCCGGCTGGGAAACCAATAAGCGCCTATGCATGCTAACCTAGGAGGTAGGTTCGTCGCCGATGTCCTCGTATAGGGTATTGGATGATGTTCATATGTTCCCGCCTGATGCCTGCATTGCGGCTGCAAAGCTGCCTTCCTGGCATGCGATAAATCACAGCGATCCAGCCAGTTGAATGGAGATGGTTGGTTTTTTTACTTCTGAAAACCTGCGTACCATGCCTTTTGCCGCAGGTAACATCCACACCTCGTCACGCGTATTGCAGCCAGGTTGGCTTGGAGCGGTGGTCTCTATTGAAAATCTGGACGCTTGAGCAACGCCGTCTTGCTGGTGGGTTATGGCCTGAGAGCTCGGCGGACTCCTTTGCGTTGCACGCGCAAAGCTTGCTGCTGGACGTCTTTGGTGATCAACATCTTCATCACGCTATATTCGTGAAGGCCGGGGAGTGTCCGCTGACCCCCTCCGCCAACTTTTTCGAGTTTGCAGGGTGGCCGCGGAGCGGCTGGTCTGTGCCCCAATTGGGACATCCCTACGGCCTACGGGGCCTGCTGCGACTTCGTGTATATGCCACGCCCCTCGACGGCAGCGGTTGCCATGGTTGGTGGGGGGAGGTTGTGCTTGTTCACGGTCCGTGGGGTCACCCTCGGTTACACTTCACCAACGTCTTCCAATCGTTTTTTGGGACGCAGCTTCACCGAGAGCTTACAGATGCCCCCTCCATTTC
Source organism: Cymbomonas tetramitiformis (assembly GCA_001247695.2). NCBI lineage: Eukaryota > Viridiplantae > Chlorophyta > Pyramimonadophyceae > Pyramimonadales > Pyramimonadaceae > Cymbomonas > Cymbomonas tetramitiformis. Next base: position 18,644 of record LGRX02031492.1, read on the forward strand.
AGAAGACTCCCCTCTCCTTCCTGTCAGCCGTCTCTTGACCTACGCGGAGCTTGGCGTTCAAGTGGATGCAGTGAACGCCAAGTGTGCGGCGTTCTCAGCTTGGCGTGCCACCGCACTTCGGATTGGCCGATGCTCATTGTGCAAGACCAGGCTGCCTCGTGGAACCAGGAGGCGGTGCCCATGCCGGCAAGTACACTATTGCGACATAGTCTGTCAGCGTGCGCATTGGAGAGCGCCGTTTGGGCATAGGATGGAGTGCACGGCCCGCAAACCGCCGGCATCTTGGAGGTGGACCATTGAGGGTCACCTAGCTTTTATGACAAACTGGAATTGTGATAGTGTTAATAACGAGGCAACAGCTCATTGGCAACAGCTAATAACACTCTTGAATAGTGAGGGAGAACACGATACGTGATACAATTTCTATACACTTTTTATGTATAAAGCCAAAATGAGCTTCTTTGGGAATTGTTGTATTTTTTGTACTCGCGAAATACGGTGCAGTGATTTGATCGTGATTGTCCGTTAATTGCTCCAATTATTAAAGGTACATTATGGAGGCACCTAAAACTTCCAGATGAGTAATACTTTTGGCATTAAAGTGTATTGAAAACCGATTGTGCGGTGTTTTAGGTTGCAGGCACGTTAACCGGTCTGGGTCACGAACCGCTGCGATCCGCGTGTGCGAATGCGTACGACACGCTCGACTCTTGGGTGGACATGACTGAATTTTTGCGGTACCGATGTCGGGCGTTCTGCTATGTCCGCCGCATGCGTCAAAATGTGGAGGGAGCCGAATCGTACTCCTTTGAGTTCACGTTTCACGGGCATTGCCTGTACGGCCCGGAGGCATCCTGGGGCTCGTTGTTGGAGGGTGCACGTCCCCAAGGGAATGCAGAGATGTTTCTCCTGGATGTGCCGGAAACTGCACGAAGGCAATGGGAGCCCCAAAGCGATGCATGTGCGATGTTCGGTCCGCTAAAGTGCCCGGAACTGCGCTATGATCCACGACCGTTTTCTTCGCGTGCCCTTTTCTTGGCGCTGGTGGTTACCGCCGTGCGAACCATGTTCCACCGTGTCGTCCAATGGCGGGTGGAGTCGCTCCAATCAGGCAATGTTGTCGTGGAAGGTCAGTTGCGTCGCGGATGGTGGAGGAAAAGCTGGGTGACCACTGGCCGGCCGGGCGAGACGTGGATGGCGTTTGTGTATGTGCAAGACAAGTATGCTGCGACAGGGGATCCTGCGCGTGGAGATATCATGGTGGAGGCATGGTGTCCTGAGAATCCCATCGAACCTCTCATAAAATGCACTGGATACAATGTATCACAGTTCGCGCCGGAGTGCATATTTCGGCAGATGCGTACCACTCAAAAAATTCCCAAATACGGCAGACCTGACTATGCCAATCGTGTGGTATGCTTACGTGCAGCGGAAGGTATCTACGCTTCATCTTTTGAAAACCGCGGGCAAAGCGAATCCACCAGTTTTCCGCGCCAGTACTCACACGGCCACGAGTGTTGGAGAACAATAATCTACATCCATGCGCACTTTGCGGAATACTGTCAACCGATTCCCCCGAGATCCCTGCCGAAGAGACAAGAGCCTTGTTCCGTATGTCGCCGTGTCCTGATTGGGAAAGGCGTCCGTCAATGCGGAGGGTGCCTGTCGCGTGTGTACTGTTCACCTGAGTGTCAGCGCGGAGACTGGCAGCGGACACACCGACACGAATGCAAGGCCATCGCTGTGTTGGAATGGAGGAATATGGCGGGGCTATGGGAATATGGCGGTTATGTGTTCAAGACTTGGAGCGTACGCTGCGCTGCCCGTATGATCACGCGGGGGTATATTGGGCCGTTTTTTGCATCAGATACCCGAGCTGCACGACCTCGTGTCAGCAGTGGGACAATGTGAACTGTGAACCCCGATAGTGGCTGAGATAGTGGTGGTCTGCGGTGAACTCATCTAAGCGGTGTACCAATGCCCAAAATAAGCAGTCTGCATGGATAGTAGCGAGTGCGCTAGGGAAGGGCGTGGCGCAGCCCCCTAGATGTAAGCAACTTTTGAAATAAATTTTAGAACGTCTTGTTGAATGAGCGTATGTCATCTCTCAGGTGGTGCTATGCGCGTACAGGGCACACCGAATATGTATGGTGCGGTGTGAGGACAGCTCCTCTGACACGCGACCATAATAAGGGGGTGTGGCCGGTAGGATGTATGAGGCTGTTTCGGGTCGGTGCGGTGGACCGTGGGCGCATGTGGGTTGGGCACACGGAATGTATATGGTGCGGTGCGAGGACAACTATTCTGACACGCGACCATAATAAGGGGGTGTGGCCGGTCGGTAGGATGTATGTGGCTGTTTCGGTTCGGTGCGGTGGACCGTGGACGCATGTGGGTTGGGCACACCGAATATGTATGGTGCGGTGTGAGGACAGCTCCTCTGACACGCGACCATAATAAGGGGGTGTGGCCGGTAGGATGTATGTGGCTGTTTCGGGTCGGTGCGGTGGACCGTGGGCGCATGTGGGTTGGGCACACGGAATGTATATGGTGCGGTGGGAGGACAGCTCCTCGGACACGCGACCATAATAAGGGGGTGTGGCCGGTAGGATGCATGTGGCTGTTTTGGGTCGGTGCGGTGGACCGTGGGGAAATTCGTCGACCGGCCGGTAAGGTTACAACACGAATGGTTGTTTTTCTTTTCCCCGACGATGAGCCGGTGGGTCGGGAGCGGCGTGCGCGTGGCCTGATTCAAGGCTCGCTGCGCGCCCCCTGTACCCGTGGCTACTCGTGTGCAAGGCATCTTCTTTGTGGATTACAGCCGGTGGGTTAGGAGAGGCGTGCGCGTGTCCTTGTTATTCAAGGCTCGAGGCGCGGCCCCGGACCCGTGGCTCGGTTGAAACGGTGTGAGGACAGCTCCTCTGACACGCGACCATAATAAGGGGGTGTGGCCGGTGTGATGTATGTGGTTGTTTCTGGTTGGTGCGGTTGACCGTGGGCGCATGTGGGTAGGGCACACGGAATATCTATGGTGCGGTGTGAGGACAGCTCCTCTGACACGCGACCGTTTGGGGTGTTACCAGGAGATTGGGTTGTCCACATTGTCATTGGGCACAACAGACTTCAATTCACCAGTGAAGCTCCCCAACGGCTGGACCGCGTGCTTGACAACAGCCGCTGTTCGCAAGGCAAACAAGGATCGGTTTGGGAAGTGCTCGGTGTCAGCACACCAGTGTCTTTGTATGAATTGTGGTAAACAAGGGGGGAAGCGGTGTGGTGGCTGTCACCAAGCCGTGTATTGTTCCCATGATTGTGCGAAAAAGCATTGGAAGTCGTGCCATCGACGGGAATGTAGTAGAGCAAAGCTGCAGAAGTAGGCAAAATGGTACCTTGCGAACCGTAATTGATCAAGACCAACATGAATAAAAGATGAATATGTACATGTAAATGATATGTTTTTATAATGAATACGAGTATTGTGCATAATGAATAAGAGCATTGCAACCTATGCCCATGTTCGGTGCGGTGTGAGGACAGCTCCTCTAATACGCGACCTTACAGTGCAGGGGGGTTGTGTGGGCCAGGGGGGGCAGGCGTACGGGGGCAGGCCATGGCTAAGAACGTACCCGGGAGCGGACGCCCGTTCCGTGCACACCCAAGAGCATACGGAGAACGTAGAAGTCCTATTGGATTACCACATCAGTGCGGGATGTTCGGCAGATGACGAGCAGTTGGAAGCCATCAGAGAGTTCCGAGGAGGAGCGGCGCTCGCCGTCTACACGGCCCAGTTGAAAGACTTAGAGCTCATCGTGGCATGGATAAGTTGGATCAGCGAGAAGCTGCGTAGGTTGTTCCAGTTACTTGCGGAATACGGCAGCGAGGAAGAGACGCTTCGGGAGGCGCAGAGCGCATTACCTGCTGGCGAGCACCTCCCTAGGGGGAGTCACCGGCAATTAAATGAAACGGGCTCGAGTATTACGGAGCTCCGGAATAAGCTGCACAGTAACATTACGGTCAACGGCAGAAGTTGGAAGCTTGCACGCGAAGCTTTCGGCGAGCCCCCCCTGACCCCGGAGTTCATTAAGATGGGGGTGGAGGACCTCCAGGATTTCTGTGTTCGGCTTCGTACCTGGAGGGATTTGGCCGTTAGCACACAGGAACTTGTTCGTCAGGAATATGAGCTGACGCTCAATCCGAGTTCGAAACGTCTACTACCGTTCTTCGTGGTGGGTGGACTGTTTTCGAGTGCGGTGGCCAAGTATAAAACCCCACCGTTGATATCCCCGCACGGCCGGGCGCAGGTCTATTGCCTATGGGAGGATGGTGATGCGCATGGCGGCGAACCGCAGCGAGTGTTTCGTAGAGTGTCCCTACGAATTTAGGAATCGTAGGTAGGGCCATGTTTGCCTTGTATCTACCTTGTGTCTGGATGGCCAAAAACCACGACCAGACATGGCCATGTTTAGTCAGTTTTTCAGCGGCGCAACACAACCCAAGTAAGGCCATGTTTGGTCGTGGTTTTTGGCCTTACTTACCCCTTACTTACCTTGTACCTACCCAATGTCTAACGCACCATACGTACGCCCGTGAATGCATGAATCACTTAGAAAATGGGTAGATACAAGGTAAGTATGGCCATGTCTATACATAAACAAGGGTAAGTAGGGCCCTATCTATCATGTATCTATACTCAAGTACTGGGTAAGTATGGCCATGTCTATACATAAACAAGGGTAAGTAGGGCCCTACCTATCATGTATCTGTACTCAAGTACAGGGTAAGTATGGCCATGTCTATACATAAACAAGGGTAAGTAGGGCCCTACCTATCATGTATCTATACTCAAGTAC
>LGRX02031493.1:0-10000 GCA_001247695.2 Cymbomonas tetramitiformis
GGGCGATGACAGTGACCGCCCAAGTTTTCGAGAACTTGGGCGGGGCGATGACAGTGACCGCCCAAGTTTTCGAGAACTTGGGCGGGGCGATGACCGTCACCGCCCAAGTTTTCGAGAACTTGGGCGGGGCGATGACCGTCACCGCCCAAGTTCTCGAGAACTTGGGCGGGGCGATGATAGTGACCGCCCAAGTTTTCGAAGACTTGGGCTGGGAGTTTCGCAGGGTTAAACAGAGCCCGTTGTGCAGCATACAAAACTTTTCGCAATGTCATCTTTTCTACCGTCAATTGTAATAAGTCTTTTGGAGGAGGTGTTTCATAATGATGATAAACTTCTGGAAGATATCGAGCAGATTAAGAATGACGGCACGCAGTTGAAGACGGATTCGGCGGTGATAGCGCGGTGCGTCGGGAAGGAGAAGGCGGGTGTTGATTAGGCTGCGCTAGAAGATTTGGGCCTTTCCATCGGGACAAAACAAGAGCTCGCTGAGGTTGAATCCCTTAAGTTAGTAGACGAAGAAGGGTTTGGGTGTCTTCGGAAAGGTTGCCTGTTCAGCTTGCACTCGGAAGAGGCGTCGCGTCGGATGGTGGACATAGACATAATGCGACGGTTCGATCGCTTAAAAAAAGGTTTGCGCACCTTGGACCGGAGACAGCGAGCACCAAAAGGCGAAAACGAAAACGGACTGGGAACGATTTGCCCACCAGACCTGCGTGGATCTTCTGGAGGATATGAGGGATAGGGCAGCCGTGTCTGTCTCCTCTCAACCATCATCCCCAGGTACTATTCGAAAACCTATTTTTCACTTTGGCGCGTCCTCCGTGTTCTTGATGGAACATCGCGTGTCCTCAGGTACGGAGCCGGGAGCTGCGTTCGTCCGCACGCACCTCTGCAGCATCCTGAAAGAACCATCTGAAGCACCTCGCTTGCTTCGGGGGAACGATACGGACCGTGGGGAACTCGTTGCTTTCAATCTCGCCGCCGAGATTACGGAGGCCCCAAACTATGTTTTGTGTGTTGTTGCTCACACAATAGAGGAAAACGAGAAGGTCATGGTCCGATATTTAGATTCTACGGGGTCAGGACACAGTCTTCTGGAGGTTGCTTTAGACGTGCAGAGCGACGTACACTACATCGTGCAGCCTGAAGGTCGCGAGGCTTTCAATCTGGGGCAGGGGATGTTGAGCCTGCTTCAGGATGCCCACAGTCGAAAGTTGGATGAGTCTGAACGGCAGGAACTTGACAGGTATTTCGACGAAATGACTTACGAGGACGCGGAGTTTGCGGTATATATGGGGCAACAGGTGCCTGCCGGGTCGGCCTTCAGAGAAGTGGCGCTCATGACGAACGAGGAGATCGACACTGTGCACGATGGGTTACCGTATGGCTCGGGGAAACCAGAAACACCAGCTGCACCAACATTTATCCAATCAGCAACAGGGCATAATTGGGATCCGCACGGTAGGAGCCTTTATCGGATAAAGCTGCTGCAGAAGAAGTACGAGCTTCTGCAGGACGGCGGTGACAACAGCGGACAGGGCAGCGCACATGCAAGCGAAACTACAGCCGTTGACGATCTCCGAACAGTCGCTGAATTGGGATCCCAGCGTCGCGACAGCCTTGCACCCACTGACGTCTCGGATTTCGCTAAGACAGCGTCTGCAGCCTTGGACCAGGGGGACTTGGGGGAGACGGCGGTGTCCTCTGGCGAAGGCAGTGGTCCTACGTTGTTGAATCAGGTACCAGATGTCGTGGACCTCCCGGGCTTCATGTTGACTGGGTTGGACGAGGAGACCGATCAAGGGTGGGATCCCGTAGCGCTGGCACAAATGGTACTTCAAGACAACCCCCTTGCCAGCGAAGAACACGAGACGAGGGGTGCGGTGCCTGACCAGCGCATGCAGGTGATTGAAAATTGGACGTTGCAGGCGGCATACACCTACGCTGACCTGGTCCTGATGTTGCAGAACAGTGGCTGTGAAATCAGCGAGCCATTTGATTTTAACCAGACTCATACCCCGGAGATGATAGAAGTGCTTAAAGGTTCTGCAGCCTGCACGGACGCCACCGACCCTTCGACCTGGGAGCCCAAAAGCGATAAGGAGCCGGAGCCGCAACGATGGGGTTTCTTCTGTCCTTCAAGCTGAAGAACAAAAGGCTGCAACCCGAGTTGGCGTTCGTTTCGACGGTGAAGACCATGTTGTACGAGATGCCAAAGGACTGTCCTTACGCGGACGCCATCCTTATATTGCATCCCCGACACGAATGCGAAGTTTTGGGTACTGTTCAAGAGGCACTATTTTTTTGTATCGAAAAGTTCCAGGAGGTGGAGGGTATTACGAGGATTGCACTGCCAGCAGGCCATGGTCCTATAGATAAGCTGAGAACCACGATAGCAGCCGACACGAAGACCAGCCCGAAATATCTCGACGCGCGTCTTTCCGAGGAAATGGGGAACAGCGGGGTGATTGTCAGTTTTCAGAGGTTTGTTCCTGATCAGCAGGTAAACAAGATACTGAACAAGAGCGGCATACTGGAGGGAAAGTCGATCATCCCAGCCTTCAAGGCTTCTCTGAAGTGCGAGCGGAACCTGGAGTTCCGGTTTGAAGTGGTGCAAGGGATGAGGGTGTCCACCTCCATGCACAAGGAGTTTGCAGGTGTCCACAGGTTCGTTTGCCTGACCATGAACCTGTCACTGACCCAACTTCATTTGTAACACATTCGTTTGTAGTACATAGTCAAGAAATATGAATAAGGAGGTTGTTGGTGCCCACGCACAGGTTCGTTTGCCTGACATGGGTTGGCCAGTGGCACGCCACTTACATGGCGATAAACGGCAATCACCCCAAGCAGGGCGACGTTACTTGCACGATGTTCCAGGCTCCCGCTGTGTATGAGCGGAAGCTGGAGATGAAGCGAAAGGAGAAGTATGCCGGCGACTACCCGCACGTGCGAATAACAAAGAAGAGTGGCGCGAAGGCTTCTCTGACAGGCGTCGTCACGCGCCTGGTGGAAGACAGGAAAGATGGGCAGATAACTCCTTCTGAAATTCAGAAGGAGAACGAGCACTACAGGTTGTTCAATAAGGTCCTGGGGATGTTCTGGAAGAAGATCGAGGAAGCAGAGAAGCTGGGCAAAGAGGCTGGTGGGAAGTTTGAGGCTAGGAAGTGGTGCTTGGCGGGCAGCGTTTTCAATAAACACGCCCCTGCGCGAGTAGTGGGGAAGATCATCTTAGGCAACAAGGGCCAAACCGCCGTGTATGAGGATTTCCCGAAGGCGCCTTCCACCCAGAAGACCACGACCCCTATCCCAGGCGGGAAGGGCAAAGCCCCGGTAGTGCGTGTACCTATGGATCTTGCCGAAGAGGATGACAGCAGCGACGAAGACATGGGCGACGTCGGACGGCGAGGGGGGAAGAAGCAGCCTCCGCCGGAAGCAGTTGCCATGCATGTGGCTAAGCAGGTGAGTACGGAGTTTTGCTTGAGTTACAATCGTCTGTTTTTGTTGTTACAGCTTGGTACGTACTGACCGATGTTTTGTTACGCATGGACGGACCTCCGCAGAACGTGAAAGAGGGGGAGTTGAGGAGTGCCTTGCTCGCGGTGTCGGTGAACGACGAGACGCGGAGGCTGCAGAGCGTCGGTGACAAGCGGAAACGTGAAGAAAGCGAGCGGGACCTTAATGAGCTGAAGAAGGCCAAGGAAGCAGTGGAGGCCGAGAAGAAGAAGGCGGATGAGACACTGGCGAGCCTTCGAGAAGAGATGCAGAAGAAGGTGGAGGATGAACGTCTGCGTGGGAAAAACAGCTGGCTTCGGCCCTGTCTGCCGAGCGAGACGAAAGCCGTAAGACAGTGGAGCTCCTTACGACGAAGCACGCTGAAGCCCTGCAGATGCAGATGCATGGCCGAGGGGAAGCAACGGGAGGAGACTCGTGCCAAGGAGCACCAGACAACATTGGGTTCATTCTGGTCAGGGCAGCAGGTCTTGCTGGAGGAGAACACGAAGGCGCAACAGGCTTTGCTGGAGGAGAACACGAAGGCGCTTACTTCTCGGGACTCGCTTTTGAAGGAGGCACAGGAGTCTTTCCAAAGGACCTCTGCCGAGACTGCGAAAATGGCCCACGAGGCCCAGGCGAAGATGCTCGAAAATAATGCACTGGCCCAACAGAGGATGCTAGAGAAGAACGCGGACACCTTGAAGGAGATTAACAATCACCACGCCTCGGAGGCTGCAGCGATGAGGGAGATCCTGAAGACAGCCGTGCAGGTAGGAGCTAGTTGTTACGTTCAAGTTGTTTGTGTTTATTGTGGAGGAGGGAACTCTGGCTTGAGGTCCAGATTGAAAGACACGGAACTTGTAACTGGTGTGGGGGGGGGCGGTTGGTACGTCACCGGTAACAGGCAGTAACAGCAGCAGGCCCGTTCGCCCAAATGTTCCAACTGGGCGGAGGAGGCTTTTACCCGGGAGCGCCAGCGCTCGGCGCAGGAGGAGGGTCACCTGCTTTAACGACGCCAACGGGCTCCAAAGTCCCGGGAGCCTCTCCTCCATCACGACCGGCGATGTTCGCTTCTCCACCACGACCAGGTCCGCAGTGGCCAGGTCAGTTCGACCTCACCCCGGCGGCGAAAGCTGACGCTGAGAAGATAGGAGAAAGCCTCTGGACAGACTTGAAGTGCGAGGACACGGACAAGAAACGGTCGGCGATCGCACAGTACAACGGGTACAAGGAGCTCGCCCAGCACCTGGAAGTGTCTGAACAAGTTCTGCGCGCCAAGGTGATTGTGCAAACGTTTGACCTGTACATGTCTGTTAGCAAATAGGTAGGTATGCTTAATAAGCCAGCCAGCAAACGAACTGAGAGATCGCACCTGCACTGCCATCGTATGTACCGGCCTGTACAATGAATAATACCGCGCCCGCAAGAAACCCCCTAACCCTGGGTGCTTTGACTGTTCAAATAAAGACTGTATATTTTCATAGCACCAACGTCTTATCTGGTAGCATTCTTCGTGCCTTTTGTCGGTTTTTGTTGTTTTTTGTGCTACGCACACAGTTACAGTCTCGTGCAGACCTACACCCCCTAGATTTAAGGTTGGTGCCACCGCTTTTAACATTAAAGCCTCCCATTCTCGGGGTGTATGTAAGATATGAACAAAAGTTTCTTCAGACTCAGTTTGTTTGGAATGACTTTGACGTATCCAAGCTGAAAACATCGTCATTATCACCACTTTCAACAAATGGCACTTCAGCACCACCCGAATCTCGGTGACAAATCGCCTGGAAACCCAAAATTTCGGGCTATACCCTAAAATTTTAAATTTTTGAATAACGTGTCATTATCTACTCTCCAAATGCTATTTAGTCATATAAAAAAAACCTCATCATCATAACTTCCGCCGATTGACACCTGAGCACCGCCCGAAACGGGGCGAAAAATCGCCCGGAAACCCCAAATTTCGGGCTATACCCTAAAACTTCAAATTTTGAAATAACGTGTCATTATCTACTCTCCAAATGCTATTTATTAGTCATATAAAAAAACCTCGTTATCATAACTTCCGCCGATTGACACCTGAGCACCGCCCGAAACGGGGCGAAAAATCGCCTGGAAACCCCAAATTTCGGGCTATACCCTAAAATTTCAAATTTTGAAATAACGTATCATTATCTACTCTCCAAATGCTATCTAGTCATATAAAAAAAAACCTCGTTATCATAACTTCCGCCGATTGACACCTGAGCACCGCCCGAAACGGGGCGAAAAATCGCCTGGAAACCCCAAATTTCGGGCTATACCCTAAAATTTCAAATTTTGAAATAACGTGTCATTATCTACTCTCCAAATGCTATCTAGTCATATAAAAAAAACCTCGTTATCATAACTTTTTAAAAAATGAGAATATAATGAGACACCCGCGTGTCTCATTTTTGCGATATCGTCGTTTCTTCACGTAAGCGAGGCCGTCCTGCTCGTTGGTCTGCGGCTTGGCTATCAAGAGATCCTCCTTCTCTTTGGTGCCCTTCATCAGGAATTTAGCTTCGAGCTCTGCAATGAAAGCCCTCAAGGCCCAAAAGTAGTGAGAATCTTCATTGCCATCTGGCCCCGTGAGACCCTTAGTGGAGGTTCCCTCGCCTGCCCACTCATCAGACTCCTCGCCATCAGCATCACCTTCCTCGAACACCTTACAAACTGCCCAGGTCGATCCTGGCGCCAGCTCATGAAAAGGAGGCTGCGCACAGCGCACTGATCCCTGGTAGGCGTCTCTCATGGTGAGATCCTTCAGGACATGACAAGCGTGTGAGGCCATGACGCCATCCTTCAGGTAGGCAGCGCACCACCAGTCATAGGCGACTGAGGTGGAATGATCGTCCCCTGCTAGAAACGAGGGTAGGCTATCCCACAACGATCTGAGGTCTGGCTTGGAGTCAGCGAAAGCCTTCTTCTGCTGCTGACTGAGCGCGTGGAAAGATGCTGACTTCATGTGCCTACGCTTCTTGGCCTCAAAAGCCCGCTGTACTTTCGCTACCATGTCAACGAAACGCCTGATGAAGAGCGCTCTATCCTCATTCTTGCCACCAGTGTACTGGAGTTTGACATCTTCCTTGTCAAGTGCATGGCTATCCCTGTCATAGTAATCCATCTCGTCTACGTCGTCAAGCGCAAAGAGGAACTGATTTGCAGGCGCTGAGGCTGCTACTGCTGCTGCAAGTGCTGTCGCTGCGAGCGCTGTTGCTGCTGGTGATGCCGGTGCGGAGGGAGTGGTTTCTGAGCCCGACCCCTCTGCGCTCATATATCCCGTGTCAAGGTCCTGGCTGACCCGCTCTCGCGCCAGTCGTCGTGCCTCACGTTCTCTGGACTGGGCAGAGGCAGCGCTTGGCTCTGCCTCACCCTCCGTGGTACAGTAATCGCTCACCTTTAAGGAAACTCGACGTTAAGGAAGCAGCCAGCGTTTTGGGGGAGGGGGGGTACCCAAGTTGACGAGAATAGCTGGCTGGTCTTTTTTGCTAAGGAAATTCTCCAAAATAAGGAAATTGGTTGCTGGCAGATCACCGAGAGTGGATTCTCTTAAATTCTATGAAAAATGGGAATTTTTGGACTTGACAGCGTTCAGCACGATATCTTTAAGTTCTAAGTAGTCAGCTTCAGAAATAATCGTGTCGTCATAGTCTTGCTTCAATTCTTTGAGCTGCGCACGGCTCTCTGGGTCCATACTGTACAGTTCAACAGTTGGTAACAGTGGTGGACTCTCTAAATTTTAAGAAAGCTGCTGGGCTGAGTTACGTGGACGTGGATGAGTTTAAGAAATTAGCTGGCTGGCTCGAAATCCGAAATTCCTTATTCTTAGCGATTCTCTTAGGACGCGACGCTGGCGGGGGAAGGGGGGGTACCCAAGTCGACGGGAATGGCTGGCTGGCCCAAAATCTCCGGTTTTCTTAAAGGTGAGCGATTACTGTAAACGCAGTGGCAATTCATGCAGCCATTTATTCTGAGTATATGCATTGTGTGGACGCGCATGCATGCTACAATTATAAAAACACGCAAGTGGCACAACGTGCTTCCTTTCAATAGACATTTATATTTGCAGACGGCGTGCTCACACGTCGCGACGAGATCTAGCGGGCTCCTTTCTACATCGTGTCAAACACGCATGGTGCAATTATGAAATATATCTGCCCACAACTCGCTTCCTGTATCGCAACTGTCGAGCCTGCGTGTCGGTTGGGATGCATCCAACGGGATATCTGCCAAGACGCCATGCGAATGGAGACGATACACATTTAAATTCAGCCACTACAGTTCTTGCATCATTAATTTCCTCGTCCAGAATGCCATTCTGGACGAGGATTCTGCCCGCGCGCGAACTTTGCATCTTTATTCCTAAATCCTCAAAAGCGACCATTTATATCATTTATATATCATTTATACTGATCTTCAGAACAAGGAACGAGGAACAAATTTTCAGCCACCTCCAGAGGTGTCTCAAACTTTTCTCCTCGTTTTGTGGAGTCCTCGCGCTGGGCAAGCGAATAAATTTGAGCCACGTGGAGTCATATCTGCCGAGTTCAGAATTTCAAACCGAGCTCGGTTCAGCCTGATGTTGCGTCCCAAGCACCGCTTAATAACTTGATATTTCTGCTACGGTGAGCCTATGATTATGATATTATTCCGAAGTTATAAGACCTATAACTTCGTAATGATACTTTCCATTGTGTTTTCCGCAGTGAACTTTTTTATTGGACATGATGAGCGCGTGCGTAAAGATCCCCGCACGTTTTCATCATTGTACCGCTATAAACGGGACAATTGGAACAAACGTTTTGCAGTCTCAAACTTATGAGTGTTCGAACAGCGTGCAACTCTCTCCAACACTTTATAAGTATGTAGTGAAGTTAGTTTCAGTCGCTGTCTTGAGCATCCGCAGAAACGCGGATGCCCAAAACGCGTTTGAAGTCCGCAATGCGAACCCCCTTCGCGGCTTGCTCACATCCGCGAATACGGATGGAATAACGCCAAACGCGCTATCACGCAACGTTAACTTAAGTTAACTTTGCGTGAAAACTTGGCGGAGACTCATCTCTGTACATCTCGCTACGCAATCGTTTAGTACCGCAAGGGTACTCACTCCCGGCGAGCATCCTAAAACGCGAAGTACGGCTTCTTTCGCTACGTTTCGAGTGTCAAACGACGCACATATATCACAGTGAAAACATGTTTAAAATGTTGTGATACATGTTGCGAAATTTGCAAAGTAATTGCCAAAATTCATGTGCGGACAGCAGCCCGACGCATGTTTCAAAGGGTCCTTCCGGGTCAACGCGGTCGGCTATCTGACGTGGAACTTGGTTTTTCCGACGTGTCACTCCGAATTTCGGGAACTTCCGTGAGAAGATGCAAACCCCGATGCTCCTCACTCCTCGATTTATGTCCGGAAATTTTTGCGGCCACAGTTCCAAGAACTCCTCGCGCGTGCCCTCGCGATGCCTCGCGGTCCTCAGAATTTAAAATGAGGAATTTAATGATGCAAGAACTGTACTGGCACTACCATGCGAGTATAAAATGTCAATCGTGATAATCAAGCAAATATATTCAAGCAAATGCGCAGATGGCATCACGATATGCAAGTGTGGCATTTGCGATACAGGAAGCGAGTTGTGAGCGTGTGCTTGTGCGAATGGGGTATATGAATAGCAGTGATTACTTGTGCTTCGATACAATTTAATCAATAATTATAAATCCCTCAGATGGGATGCTTCGCTGACAAGTGGCATCACCAATTTATACACCAGTGTGATAAGATCAGATTCTACGCTACGGACACGCTCATGAATGTACATCGGAATATCCGATATAGATACACACACACACACACACACACATGAAGCGTCGTAGAGCGTGTTTTGACACAGTCATCATTAGTAATTAAATTAGAATTTTGCGGTAAAAGTTTCACGGTCGCGAGCTCGCGACGCGAAAGATTTGATATGGTACCCGCATACACCGTAGATTTGATAAAATCGTTTCATACAGCCGTAGACTTGAAAAATCGTCAAACTCTTGAATAATCGTCATTCGGGAGGCATAGTCAGCCACGTCGGCTGATTATGAAAAACAACGCAACGCCCGATAATTATGTAGAATATAGTCACCTACATGCATGTACTTTTGTGCACCGTCGGTGCGTATTTTTTATTTTTTATTTTCGTATACCTGAAACCCAACGTATATGAATTGAAGCCCGAGTGTATTGTAAATAAAAATTGAAACGTACCCAGCGTGCGGTAGAAATGAGTAAGGTCACCCATGAATGACTGCGTTAATAATATAATTCAGGATGGGGGGGTCTGGGGGGCGGAGCCCAATTCCCAAGATAGAGATGGATAGACCAACACCGAGACGAATAAACGGGGTCACGTTAAGTATTTGTTTTTTGGAAAACAGAACGGGGGGCGGGAGGGAAGAGGGGGGGGATGGATGAAATTCAGTCCGTTAACAGTGCAAA
>LGRX02031494.1:0-19334 GCA_001247695.2 Cymbomonas tetramitiformis
TTGCGCTTGGGATGTCTTGATGGAAGCAGAGGGCCTGGACGATTATAGGGGGGTGAATTGGGAACTGCTTTTTTTAAAACAAAGTCAGAGAGAGTACAGCAGCGGACCGCCCTACTACTGCAGTATGGAACTGATTTAGACTTTAAGGGGGGAACTAATTGCATAGGTTCCCACCTGTGGCTTTTGCCACACCCAACAGCTAGCGGGGACAATGTCTTCTCTTCGAGTGTTAGTTGACTTACTGCCGTTGTTGCAAAGCCTTGGCAAAGAGGCGCATGATTTCCCTGAGGTGTACCCGGTGGATGCAGCAGATGTAGAGCGTGGCGCGGAACTTGCTTCACGCATCACAGCCTTCGCTAAGTACTGGTTGGATGTGGCGCCCCCTGTGGCGCCCGCTGTGGCGCCCCCTGTGGCGCCCGCTGTGGCGCCCCCTGTGGCGCCCGCTGTGGCGCACCCTGTGGCGCCCGCTGTGGCGCACGCTGTGGCGCCCGCTGTGGCATCCCCTAGACCGCCCGCTGTGGAATCGCGTATAGCGTCGCCTGCAGTTGGGACGACGCCAGTATCCACTGTTGCGAAACGGCGCGCTGCAGCAAGGCGACGTCAGGCGGACTCTCGCGCGAGAAAGCGTTTGCGAGTGGATATCCCTGATCGGGTCCCTGAAGAGCGGGGATCAGGCGCTACCGCTGCTATCGGTATCCCGCGGGGAAGCAAAAGTCACTGGAACAAGAAGCTGCAGGGGGTATTTCAGAACGCGCGTGACGATTTGATACCAGGAGCGCTCGCGAACTATGTGCAAACGTTGGACAGCGGCATTCAAACAGCGGTGCGTGGTGGCATGCGTGCACCAGAGGATCGCGTGGGTATGGGCATAGTGAGCAGCTTACGTGCGGCCTTCGCCTCCCTCGCAAGCAGCCGCTGCAAACTAGACCGCGACATTCAACTGGCAGGAGCAGCGATGGCGTTTGGGGAGGGGCGTCAGAAACAGTGCAAGAGGTCGCCGGAGTTTTAGGCATAAAAGTCGGTGTGGTAACCACAGGGCAGTTAGGGCACCGGAACTTGCAAGCTGGTATGGGCCTTGAGCTGGCAGCAAGGCGAGGAAGCGGGCTGCTGAAGGGCTTGGTGACTGAAGTGAAGAAGAAGGCAAAGGACGCCCTGAACGCCGAAGTGTTGCAGAAAATAAGGGACTTCTGGCTCAGCCCAGGGATAACGCGGGTGTCCACCTGCAAAAGGGATGTCATACGGGTTCGACGTGAAGACGGGAGAGTTGAAAAGGCCTCAAAGCAGTGGCTGGAGATGACGCAGCTGGAGGTGTTCAGAAGGTTCAAGAAGAAGGAACCTGATGTGAAGGTGGGCTTGAGGACTTTCGAGCAGAAGAAGCCGAAGGAAGTGCGCAGGCTTACACGGAGGGACACGATATCCTGCTGCTGCAGATATCACGAGGACTTCCGGTTGGCATTGACAGCATACAACCGTGCGCACGAGGTATTGCACTCTAAGTGCGAGTGCGAGGATAGGACGTGTTGCCCTCTGCTAGGGGGGGCAGAGGGCAGTTCTATCCAATCGAAAGCCGACAGAGGCGTTCCCGGACAAGGTCTGCGGGCGGTGCGAGGTTGGCTCGTCGACGTCAAAGTTTGTAGCGTCGTTGTTGTGCCCGAAGCCAACGGGGGCAGACGGAGAGCCTGCGGAGTTTCACGCTATGCCTTGCTTGGATGGGTCGTGCGAGGATTGCGGGGGGTTGCGAAACCTGAAGCTGTGCGAGGCGGAGATAGGAAAGGCCGGTCAGCAGGTTGAGTGGAGTACCTACGAGAGCGCGGTGGTGGGAACCGACGACGACGGGAAGAACAAACACCGAGTACAGTTTGTGCAGAAGAAGACTCCGGTAGGGGAGCTCGTGTCCAAGTTACAAGGGTGTATGCTGGGGCATGTGCCGGGGGAGTCCAAGAAGTGTTCGTGCGCGGGCAAGTTCGTGCGGAAGGATGCAGATGGGGACTGGGCGGTGAAAGAACTAGCCGGGGTGAGTGGGCAAACCTGTCCATTTTTAAAGCCATATCCATACCATTGCTTTATGGCCCAACACACGATGAACATGTTCAACAAGTGCAAGGAGAATTTGCCCTTGGGCCATTGCCTCCTTCTTTCGACTTCAGCGAGAACCATGCATTGAACATTCCACGGGCAATCCAATCCTTGCATTGGATTGTGAAGCAGGCCTCGCTACTATGCTGCGTGCTATGGCGGCATGCGGTAAAGGAGGTGGACGGGGTGGAGTCCACGGAGGAGAATCCCATCATTGTGAAGGATTACCTGTACTTTATGGGCAACGACATGCCCCATAGCCACCGTGCCATCCAGCACATGCGTAAACTCATCGTCAAGGAGTACTTTCAGAAAAGAGGTTTGCCCCTCCCAAAATTCGGATGGGAGTGCGGCGCAGAACAAATGCGGCACGGCCTTTGCGGATGTGGTGGAGAGCGGGCGCCCGATGGATTGGGTACGAGGGCTTGGCATACCGTGCCAACGAAACTTTTTTGAGACATCCCACGCACGAGGCGAGCAAGATGCAATGGGAGTTGCGGTGAAGCATGAGGCTAGTTTGGCGGTAATGGCAACAACGGATAAGTGGTATGGAAAGATATTGAATGCAAGGGATTTGTATGAATTCTGCCTGGAGAGATTGCGGGTTGCGAAGGACCAAGGATCCAACCGGCGCTCGGCATTTGGGCAGCGGTTCTTCTTTTTGGTGGAGGATGGCGATGTCGACGAGTCGGGCCAGGGCTTCAAGACGGTGGATGGCACTTTGGCGTTGCACTCGGTGCGGGCGGGAGTTGGCCTAATGGTGGGGTTGAAGCGTGATCGTCCATGTTATTGCGATTATTGCTACGCACAATGTGAGCACCCGCAACCGGATAGTGAAGGGTGCCATTATAAGAGTCATGTGGATGAATGGGTGCCTTTCACGATGGTGGCGGAGGCGGTAGGGGAAGAGCGGCGAACGAGGATGCGTGCAGCGGAGCAGGCGCACGACGTGGCGCAAGTGGAGGTTTCACGAGGAAGCATCTTTGCACGCTCATCGGGGGGAGATGAGAACCACCAATATTATTTGGTGAAGGCGCTAGGTGGAGTGCATCAAGTGCTAGACGCGGACGGCATCAAAGACGACTACTACACACAGGGTGTGGGGGGGAGTGCAGGGGCAGGAGTGCATGCTACCCCCGGCGAGTTCGTTGTTGAAGGCAGATTTTTGGAATGGAGGGATGAAAGCACATGCACGGAGTACTTTGTAGACAATAGCAGAAAATGTTTGACGTACTCACATCATATAGTGTGTGTGGAAGTGGCTCTGAGGAAGCGCAAAGTAGGCGGGCAGGACTACTTGATAGTACCGGAGGCGGAGCATCAACGTATCCTAGCTGCACTTGTGTAACTTAATCTTTGATGGGTTATAATGGTCCAATATGCTTGCAATCATAATGCGAAACCCCATAGGAATGCAACGGACATGGGTTGCTTGCAAATTCGATGTCATCGTTGACCTACATGTAGCACAAACCCTGAAACCCTGAAAATGGCCTGCTCAGGCCCCAGAAACGGCCATTTTGGCCCCCGGCGAGCACCCAAATTAAAATTTCTCATCATTTCTTCCACTAAGTAGTTCGTGATGGTCCTTGAAAGGTCCCACGAACTTCAAACGCGCGATTCGGATACCTAACTGAAATCCTCTAGCCCCGCGCACGCAAAATGGCCTGTCCAGGCCCCAGAAACAGCCATTTTGGCCCCCGGCGAGCACCCAAATTAAAATTTCTCATCATTTCTTCCACTAAGTAGTTCGTGATGGTCCTTGAAAGGTCCCACAAAGTTCAAACGCGCGATTCGGATACCTAACTGAAATCCTATAGCCCCGCGCACGCAAAATGGCCTGCTCAGGCCCCAGAAACGGCCATTTTGGCCCCCGGCGAGCACCCCAAACAAAAATTTCTCATCATTTCTTCCACTAAGTGACCCGTGATGGTCCTTGGAAGGTCCCACGAAGTTCAAACACGCGATTCGGACACCGACGGGAAATCCTCTAGCACCCGCGCACTCAAAATGGCCTTTTCAGGCCAAAAACCATCGATTTTGGCCGCCGGCGAGCCGGAAAATATTTTTTTGAAAAAAAATTTTCACTCCGAGTCTTACAATTGACCTTAAAAGGTCACACAACTCCAAAAAGTTGCAAATGTTGCATTATGCATGTGACCACTTTGTGACACTCGAACTTTTTGCGACGGCTCGCCGGCGATGGTGGCCCTGGCGCCCTGGGCGGGTGGAATGAGGCTTTGCCTGAGTTGCATTGCAGGATGGACGTGTACATGCTCGGGGTCGCCTTCTTGGATGTGATGCTGTGCAAGACTGCAAGAGCGGGGCAGGATGTGCGTGGGGAGGCTCGCAGTGGATGTGTTTGACTGCGACATGGAGTTGTTGCATGACTTTTGCCAGGTGACTCCCGCGCACGGGCGCACTTCTGCCGTCGATCTCCAAGCAGGCACCGCAAGCATTCCCGACATCGTGCCCCCGTAAGTGCATGTGGCCCCTGTGAGTGGGCATGCACTGAAGTGTAAGGGCGCGAGGTTCCATTGCAGAGTCAACAAAGCCCGCAACCAGTTATGAAAAACTGATGACACACACAGAGAGAGAGAGAGAGAGAGTGTGTGTGCATTTGCTTATCCTTGGACCGATTCCTTTGGCACAACGTAGCCGCAGAAGACCGGCTGCACTATGTACCCACGCCGGGGATCAAAGGATTCAGCACACACTTCGGAACACTTATCCGGATTCGCCGGAGCTTACTAGTGAAGAGTGGGACCCCTAAGCCTGGTGTGGGTACCGATCCTTGGACCGGCTCCTTTGGCACAACGTAGCCGCGTAAGACCGGCTGCACTATACACCCACGCCGGGGATCAAAGGATTCAGCACACACTTCGGAACACTGATCCGGATTCTCCGGAGCTTACTAGTGAAGAGTGGGACCCCCTACGCCTGGTGTGGGTACTGATCCTTGGACCAGCTCCTTTGGCACAACGTAGCCGCAGAAGACCGGCTGCACTATGCACCCACGCTGGGGATCAAAGGATTCAGCACACACTTCGGGACACTGATCCGGATTCTCCGGAGCTCACTAGTGAAGAGTGGGACCCCCTAAGCCTTACTGAGCCACCTGAGCCCCTCTGCAACTGCATCGCCAGCGGACTGCTGCTGTGTCTCAGAAGCCGGTTCACTTTTACCCCCCGAGCCGCTCGAGCCATCCCCTCACCACCAAGCCTACGCTCAGGACCACCACCTTGCTCCCTACTTGCCCCAAAGCCTGGCCCCAGTAGAGCTTGTCCACCGACGACACCGCCGGTATTCCTAAGAGCCGAGATTGATAAACTGAATGCTCCTATCTGATCTTGCACGCCCGCCATTGATCTGTGCTTGCAACCCCCTACAGTAATCACTCACCTTTAAGAAAACCCGGCGATAAGAAACCAGCCAGCTTTTGGGGAGGGGGGGTACCGAAGTTGTCGAGAAAAGTCGGCTGGTTTTTTTGAGCTATGGAATCCTCGAAAATAAGAAATATGGGTGCTGGCGCCGCAGGCGGAAAATTTTGAAAATGTCGCCTTTTTAAGTGTTTATCATTGGACTTTTAAGAGAATTGCTGGCTGATTACGTAAAAATACTTGCTAATTCTTACCGATTCCATAGGACGGCGCCGGCGAGGGGGGTACGCAAGTTGGGGGAATTAGCTGGCTGACCCCAAATCTCCGGTTTTCTTAAAGGTGAGTGATTACTGTACCCTCAACACCAACTCTATGGGACCTCAGCCCTTGCACTAAGTACCCTGCGAGGACGCTGCGAAATTTAGTAATGCGCTCCACACTTGCGATGTAACTGTCGTTCTACGCTGTTCCTACTTGGGGTCCCATCCCCACATATGTCGGTGTGTCATGTGGGTGCCATCCCCACATGTGCATGCATGCCCTCTTGGGGGCTGATAGTTCACCAACCGGTCGCCGCCTTCTCAGCAGCTGCTCATCAGTGTTGCCGCGTGTGCTTGTGAGTGATTGGGTGATCAAGAGAGAGAGAGAGAGAGAGCATGTGTGGAAGGACACACACTTGCAATGGGAGAGCAGTGTCGGCGTCCAGTCATGCAATCTATCTGCAGAACAGTGTGTTGCCTGTTTCACGCGGCCAGCGGCTTGAAGCAAGAAGAATGTGGTATCGCATGTAGGGTCCAGGTATTCCAGATGTAGCGCTGCGTATCGTTTCGAGTTAGGGCCGGTGCGATGTTGATGTTGACGATGTTTAGCTTTGAGCATCCCCTATGCGTCGTATTGGATATCTGCCGAAATTGCGCGAATGCCAACATGGAAAGAATTCAATGGAAGATTACAGAGCTTCAGTTTGACCCCCCAGACGGTGTGCACTGGTTGAGCATAATGCCTAGTTGTTGCTTAATGGTAATCATGTCGAATGGAATTGTTTTCAGGGCGATGAGCCTGTTGCGTGCGAGGTGCTCAGCAAGAATGGCGGTGCTGGTTGGGACATCCTTCGCCTGATGCTGACGGGTGGAGCCGGGGCACGCACGTTACTGTCGCATCCATTCGTCGCGCGAGACGACAATGAGCTGTGGTTTGGCATAGCTGAAGTATAGCAGTATAAACGGATAATCAGATTATATTATCGAAGTACATGGTGTCTGTGGTATTAAGAGCATGCTCTGTGGTGCAAAAGCAATACGCCACAGAATATTCGTCTCAGCTTCTGCTTCCAAAACAAGCAAGCAAGGCCATTTCCGCCGTATGCATAACGTGCGCACACCGAACACACGGGGGGCATGCATCGATTGTATGCAGATTCCCTTTTAAGACACGTCCATTGTAGCTACTTTCAAGACACATCGCGCCAACATCAACTTTCAGATTATGCCCCCACAGTGCATAGCAATGTGCAATCTTATATACGGCTATAGTAGGTCTGCGATGGCGAAGCTCGATGTATACTTGGATCTGCATCGTGTTATCTGCATCACCGTATTTATGCAAGAAAGAGGAGTCCGCATCCACTGCATCACTGCCAAGGCATGGCTCAGTGAATTTTGTTTGTTGAGTAATTACGAAAGCCAAGGCAGTAGCATCCTTGAAAAGCGCCCGCCACATGTCCTTCACACGGATCACATTAATCAGATTTTGCCACTGCATCTCGAAAAGTTCACGCCACTCAATTATACCCGTACTACCATTACCTTATACTCGACCCAGATTGCTAACTTCTATACAGTCGCTCATAATATCGGTCGCCATGAAGGTCACAAGGTGGCATAATCGACGAGGTCCTTTGGCATTGTCGAGATGTAGGATTCACGATGTTCAAAACGGGTGGGTAGCAGCCCCTAAAATCTTTATCTTTCACCGAGGTCGCAGAGAGAGCCAGGGGAGAGTAGGGGGGATTGTATAGACTTTAGTAGCTGGCGCACCCTACAAAGAGTATAAGAAGTATGACGAAGTATTAATATGAATAGGATAAGGTACCCCGTGCCCACTACACCACCACCCAATCTTGTGTCCAAACATATAGGTTGTACATATATATGACTGTGGCCGGACTCGCAAACGAGATTGAAGACTGCCACCACTATCGAACAAAGGCCTGCTGAAGCATGATGAGCAAACAGTGAAGGCAGACTACAATTGTCACACTGTATCAATAAATGGGCATTCTTATAATACGGAGTAAGTATGTACAGCAAACGTGCGAAGGAATGTGCCCATTCGGCGGTAGTGTGACACATATGTTAAGAATCCGGTGACATGCTGTTGGAGGAATCTAGTACATCCGGATTCAACCGTTGCCTGAAATTGCATGGATAAACTGCATGCAACCTAAGCCATTGTGGACTGCTATACATCGAACACACGTCATCCGTGTTATTAAAAGGTGCCTCGAGCTACAACTTACCGTATGCAAACATCCCCCTTACCGTCGATCTCATATTTGACTTGATTCTCGATCGTGCTTGCATCATGCCGAAAGAGTCTTACACATATGAGTGGCACCGGGGGGAGTAACTTCTGATCGATATGTGGTTATGTTTGCATGATCTGATGTGAAACAAGTGGAAGCACCAAGCTACGTCAGAAACTGACACACATTTGTGATTGCCGTGTCTACAGCGGTCGTCCACACTTTGTAGCGTCTGTATTTGCTGCTGTGCTCTGGGATAGATGTGTCAAATAAATATGTTGCATTGATGATATGCAGCTCCTCCTCCCCTTCCTCTGGAACAAATAAGTCCCAGTCGCAGATGTACAAGGCAAATGAATAAAGATCGGACGTCCCTGGAACCTGGTATGCTGCAAGCGCGGACTGCATCGTCTGAATATCCGTGAACTGTAATTTGTTAAACCAACTCCGAGCCTGGGCAGCAACCTTTGTGTCCAACCACTCGTGAGCACTGGATACCCGGTCCAGCGTCCACACATTATCAAGATCAAACCCGGAAACATCCTGAGGCTCAAAAATAGGCATTCCCACTAGCTTATTCCAGTTAGATCCACGCCACACCGACATCTCCACGTCAAAGTCTGCCCAGGGCCCAAAAATTACTGCTGTCGGCCACCGCGACTTTTGACCCAAAGTACCTTTGAAATTCGGCTTGTCCTCCAGGATGTACTCCAGCGCAGCAACCAACTCGAAGTTGTGGCTATACAAATGCGCCGCACACTCCACCACTGCAGGAGGCAAGCTCATCGAACTCAATGTGCCATTGCTTCCCACCCCCGGCGACACTCCAAACTCCTGGTAAAGCTTGCTGCACAGCCTCTGTGCAGCAGCTGGGGGCTCCGACGCGACAGTCCTGAAATCCAGGACGCGATCGACCACTGCCTTTCGATCTTCGGGTGTGAATGTCCACACCGATTCGTTCAGGTCGGAGAAGATCATGCCAGGTGTCACGAGATCCTCGTTGTCTGTCTCATGGTCCTCCTTGCAATTCATCAGCCCCTTCGCCAACCGCTTAATGTCGCCTTCGTTGTGCGCTTCAAGGCCGACGGTGAACCGCTCAAAGTACTCGCGCGCGAAGTTCTCCACCGGGGCAGTGCCGCACTCCACCTCCTCCAGCTGGTCCAAGGACAGGCGCAGCGCCTGGTCGCTGAACATGACTGTGGCCAGCTCCCTGTAGTTCCCGACAGCGCCTCCCCAGATGGCGCTGTATTGGTGGCTCATCAGCAGATAGTCATCGTCGATGCCGCTCAACGGTGTGGCATACCAGTTGAGGAAGAACCACGTCATGCGCGCCCGGAACCCGGTCTCCGGGTTTCTGAAGTCCTGCTGGTACGTGCTGAACAAGTCGTTCTGGACCGCCGTCCTGACCTGATCCTTCTGCTCGAAGGAGTGCTTCAGCCAGTCGCTGCCGGGGTCGATATCTTCCGTGCAGGCTCTAAGAATATACCAGCTACTGCTGTACTTGGTGCCATCAGGCCCTTTCCAGCTGTTGTCCGCCAGGTAGGCACTTTCCGCGTCAACACTGATGTTCAGCATGGATGGCAGGTCACATTGCGGGTCGCAGGTCGTGTTGGGGTCATTTGGGTGCGTGCCGGTGGTGTTATCGCAACGCCAATCCTCTAGTATCTCCTCAACGGTGACTCCGGCGACCTCCAGCACGTCCGAAGCAAACATGACGGTCTGGTACCAGCTCGCCAAATGCACATCCTCGATGAGCACCTCGCCCGTCGTCGCGTTGACCTCCGAGCGCAGGTTCTCGTACTGACCCTTTGCCTCGTCGAAGTAAATCGCATAGGGAAGGTAAAAGCTAGTGGCGCGCTGCTGGATTTCCTGCAAAATCTCCCCTTCTCTTCCGACAAACTCGGAGGTGATGTTGACAGAGCCCTCATAGAGCATGCCCCCCCTCCCCCCGGCGGTCACCGCGACCGACGCCATGTCGAAGAACCTCTCCATCCTCCAGCGACGCACCCGCTGCTCAAATCGGTCCTGTCGAGGGTATGGCAGCTTGTGCAGATGCCGCCAGATGTTTGACGCGCGGAGCTTCGAGTTGTAAAGGTTGATTTTTTGCGTGTTTCGATACTGGTAGTCATGGTAGATTTCCAGGCTGCGGTTAAGCCCTTTGTTTAGGTTCTCTTCACCGAGCAGCTGCGAGATGACTTCACCAAGCGTGGGCATCGCCCCGGTGTAGTTGGTGGGAAGGTACTGGTCGAGCCCGAGGGACTTCGGGGAAAAACCGATCCGACGCGAGACATGCAGCACCTCGGCCCGCGTCAGGGGATCGCTCAGGTAGGACTTGTTTCCATTCCACGTCGATGTTTCTGCACAGCACGCATCGACATCACAGTTGACCGGTCAGCAGGGTGCGCCCAGCTGCCGTGGGGGTGCGCGGATGCGGAACCGCCGGCAGTCCAAAGCGGCCCTCTCATGGAGCGGTGAGTGAAGGACACCTGCAGGAGTGTTGCCTCCGCCGCGTGACTCGAAGGCAACTCGTGGAAGCTGCATGGAGACACACGAGCGGCGAGATGACAGGGGGCCCGCTAGTGCTTGGTGGCAATGCAATGAGAATGTGCGCGTTTCGCGGGTCCCTGATGTGAATATCCAGTGAGCAGGAGGTGACTGGTGTGCCTGACCAGTGGGCAGGCAACTAGCACTCATGTCAAGTCACTGATGAGTGCATGATGCAAAGCGGCAGTCAGCATGTTCCGCATGGATGTCCTAATATGTATGGATGGCGAGCGGGGCGCAGCATGTAAATGTGCCATTCACAGGTGCGAGTGAACAGGCAGCAGGTGTGTGACAGGGATGATTGGCCGGATATCAGTGACACACGTGATCGGGGAACAGGGCGGCTGCATGGCTTACCAGTCAAATCGGTGAGTCATGTGCGAGACCAGAAGCACACTCACCGGTCGGAGGGGGGGGATGGCGCGGATATGGATCGTTGGTTATGGGGAGCCGATGATCGCCAGTCAGTAGGACGACAACACATGCGGATGCGAGGCCCGGTCATGTGCATGCATGTGACGTTCATGCCCGGTCAAACCGTGGGTGACACAAATGAACGGTCGGCCGCGCGCTCCATCGCTCTACCAAACCCACAGTGGCGCGCCCAGTGGCAAACCGCCTTCATGCTCATAACAGCTCACGGCGCTAACACCTGATCGGAAAGTGGCAGTCACCTGCGAATACGGCTCCCTCGTTATCCGCGGTTGCAGTGGCATAGTAGCGACTCTCTTCGAATCTCGGAACATTCGTCAGATTTTCCCTCAAGCGCATCTCCGACGGGCAATCTCCCAAGCGCCATAATCCGGGGAGGCCCATTGCATCCAGGACGCAGGCGTTGAAAGCCTCGATGTCCGTCTTCATCTGCAAGTCACCCTTCGTGCCAAGGCTCTTGTTGTAGGAGTCCGCGTGACTCGGAACCAGGTTCTCCAGAGACGATGTGTTGGTACTTGCGTCGAAGCCGTAGACCTGGCGGCGCAGATCCTTCCCAAACAGCATGGGGTAGTGCCCCCAGCCATGGTCCGTGCCCTTCTTCGAGTTCTCCTCGAAGCGGCGCCCAAACTCGGAGAAGATTACGAGCAAGGTGTCGTCCCAGAAGCCGCACTCCTTCGCGGCGTGCACGAAGGTGTGCACGCCCGTGCGCAGGTCCCCGATCAGCGCCTGCAGCCGCGAGGCCTGGTTGGAGTGGGTATCGAAGGAGCCAATCTGCAGCTGGAAGACCTGTTGCCCGCCCGCCCGCTCCCGCCCTCCCGCCCAGGTTTGGTACCCCGCCGCCATAAAGACAAGCCCTGCATCTGTTGCAGCGATGAGCACTCAACTTGGCGAAATATTTGCGTGACGCTCAGAGGATGGGGTTCGTCAGCTACCAGAGATCTTCTGGGAATCACTGCGGGAAAAGGCTCACTCAGTCATATCTTAATCCGATCGGCAGGGGCACCGCATTGCTGTTTGGGGAGTGGCCACGGCGACGGTCGCCGTGTACTGGCGCGTTCGCCGCAGCGAAGGATGCCGAGGCGATCCGCATCAAGAAGTGTGCAGGCCAAATATCGAAACCGGAGTCGCCGGTTTGAGCGTCTCAGTCTTCGCATCTTGCCCTCAGCTGCGCGTTGCTTACAGCTGCTCTGAGGATTGTTTACATCGAAGCCACTTCAGTCGTACGCGAATCAATGCCTGTCGATTCCTCGTGGGCCCTCCAGCCTCTGTTGCGCGAGCTCCAACCCGGCGCCGGCGGGGGCCAGCTCGCAGAGCAGATGGCCCTCGGCAGCCACCACCGCCCGCCCGCCGGACAGCGGAAGAGGCGCTCAGGGCGCAGGCCCTCACCTTCGGGCACACCCCATTCAAGAGGAGGATCGCCACGGTGCGGAGCTGCATCCCAATCTCGCCGTCAGAGTCAGTGTCAGCCCAGGCTTCTGTGTCAGGGAAGGTGGGGCATTTCTCAGCCACAACCTCCATGTACTTGTCCAGAAGCTCCTGAACCACCCCTATTGCCCCACCTCTCCCCATCCCCCGCCCCAACACCTACCACCGTTTGAGGCCTGGGACCCAGCACAATCACTGCTCACCGCTAAACGAACGCAGACCGCGTGGAACACTCCCTGCTCATTGCTCACTGCTCGTGGCTCACACAGGAGCACGACCCCAAGCCCCACTCAGCCAGCCCCCTCTTCATTGGTACACTGAACATTGCCGAAGGGCTGATCTGGCTGGGACCCGGATGTCCTGGTGGAGGACGGACAGACCGCGGGCCTCTCGGGGTGCGCCTCTTCAGCTCGATGCCCGGAAGGCCGCCGCGCGTGCAGCGCTAAAGCCATCTGGGATGAAAGCCGCCGCTGCGTCAACGGGGTTTGAAGCGACAAGAGCATTGCGCTCGCAAGTGTTGCCGAGGCCACACAGCGTGCCGCCTCGGGGGGCCTCGAAGGCGGCAGGGGGCATCAGCCTGCCCACCCACCTATTCCGTTGAACGTGGTCTCTTCCTTATCCAGCAAATCCTCCAGCGCTGTGTTAGACTCCAACCCCTCCCCGTCATCCTCGTCATTGTCCTCCCCTGTGTGCTCCTGCTCCGCACCTGCCATCGTGCCCGCCGCGTTACCACTGCTTCCGCCAATCGTGCTATTACCGTCGTCGGATATCGTCACCATGAAAGGATCGTTGTAGTTATACAGCTCCGTATCCACCAGCGAGTCTACATTGGCCACCCCCGTGACGTGGAGGAAGCTGCTGCCGGAGATGCTGGAGTCGGACACCTCGAGCGCATTCGGCCCGGCCGCAGTATTCATCAGGGAGATTCCGTCGACCATGCGGGAACGGTTGGTGGATTTGTGGCAGTCCGCCTCAGGCTCGCCACGCTGGCAGTAGAGGCTATTGAAGGCAAAGATGGACTTGGCAAGCCAGCCGTGCCGCGTCGAAGGCTCCTCTTCAGTGGACACTCCCTTCGCTGCGGCGTCCTTCACCTCGAAGTGGCTGCGCTGGTGGTCGTAGCGGCCCACGCCGGGCGCCACAGCCATGTCCGCGCCATCCCACAGAGGAAGCCAGGAAGTGCTGTTACACCCTGCCAGGAAGTGCGTCATCGCCAGGTAGCCTTCAGTGTTCTGCATGGGATAGACCTTCTTCTTCTGCTCGTCCTCAGCGAGGTCTTCATTGAGCTCATCCACCTTGTGGTGATCCAGCAACGCGTACCTGACACCGGGGGGGGCATGGTCGTAGATACTCAGAGAGAGGGGGCGGGCGGGAAGGGCGGGGAGGGGAGGGGGAGGGGGCTATGCCAACTCGAAGTGATTCTTGACCCAGGAAGAGATGGCTCAATGTGAAACCTACAACACTTGAACATGGTGACACTGGGCGTGACTAGTAGCCCAACCCCGCAGGGCGCAGTAGTCTCAGTGCAAGACCGCAACGAAACTCCGCCGGCTGCAGGCGAGGCGCATCCATGCGCACGCAACTCGGGGAATCGGCCTGCATCTCTCAGAGGAAGAAGGATGATTCCTCCACCACTTCCCCCTCTGAGAGGCATCCCCGTTCTTATCATGGAGGGCCTCCCATGCATACCCCCTATAGCATGGCGATTAGAGTGTACGTGGCACTGCCGTCTCTACACGTGATGACTCCCATGCCGCATTCCCCGCACACGGAATGTGCACAGGCGGCCGAGCAGGGACCGCGGGTGCATGGCATCGCCATTTCACCGGAACGATGCGCCTTTGCATGGTGTTCATCGCTTAGATGGACAGCGCGGAATGCAATGGGGCTCAAGTTGGTCCACACCGGGTGCAGACTTCGCTTTCCGTCCCGGTCTGCTCGTCGACTTCAGCACCCGTCTCGAGGCACTCGCAGTGCTCCTCGGCGGAGAGCGTGGGCCGCTTCGAGCACCAGAGGTGGATCTCCTCCTCAGTCTTCACGTTCACGAAGGCAGCTGCAGAGTCCAGGCCTCCTTTAAGCTCGATATAAATCAGAGTTTTGAACTCGTTGCCATTCCCAGGAGCCACCTGTCGCGTCACCTCCGTGAAATCGTACTCCACAAAGCCCTCCCTGGGCGCTGCCCCATCCGATAGTCCCTCCTCGTCTTCTTCATTATCCTCCTCCTCTTCCTCCTCGAGTTCACCGAGCAGCTTCACCATGGACGAGTATTGCTCAACCCGCGCCTCGAGCTCCGTTAGATTTCCGTGCTGGCCCTCAAATTGTGCAGTTAGATCCTCCCCACACCGGAAGACATCCGGGCCGCCTGGGTGGGAGTCCAGCCAAGCAGTTACATCCAGCACCTTCCCGTGGATTGTCACCCAGCAGTCGGAGGCGCTGTTATGGCCTGACACTGTGCTCATGGAGTAGGTCCCTTGGGTCGGCACTGGGGTAGGTGTTGCAGTTGGAATCAAGGTAACCTTGAGGGTTGGTGTTGTGGTCGGTATTGAGGTCGGCGCCAGGGAGGTTGCCAAAGTTACTCCTGGAGAGGGTGGAGCAGCCGGTGCCGGGGTGGGTGCGGTCGTCGTCTCGGGGATTGGTGCTGGCGTGGGAGTCGTAGTCAAACTTAGGGTAGGTGCTGGGGTCTGCTCCAGGAAGGGAGGAGCAGTCGGTGGCACGGTAGGTGGCAGAGTAGGTCCCAAAGTGGGTGATGAGGTAAAATGTGCAGTTGGAGCGTCCACGGTTGGAGCCGGCATTGGTAACGTTGTTGGAGACATGGTTGGTGACGGCGTTGAAGCCATGGTCGGTGACGGCGTTGGAACCATGGTCGGTGACGGCGTAGAAGGCATGGTCGGTGACGGCGTGAAAGCCATGGTCGGTGACGGCGTTGGAGCCATGGTCGGTGACGGCGTTGAGACATGGTTGGAGACATGGTTGGTGACTGGCGTTTGGAGCCATGGTCGCAGACGGCGTGAAGCTATGGTGGTGAAGGCGTGAAAGCCATGGTCGGTGACGGCGTTGAAGCCATGGTCGGAGACGGCGTTGGAGCCATGGTCGGACGGCAGACATGGTTGGAGACATGGTTGGTGACATCGTTGGAGCCATGGTCGGTGACGGCGTTGAAGACCTGGTCGGTGACGGCGTTGGAGACATGGTCGGTGACGGCGTTGAAGCTATGGTTGGTGACGGTGTTGGAGCCATGGTCGGTGACGGCGTTGAAGCCATGGTCGGAGACGGCGTTGAGCCATGGTCGGTGACGGCGTTGAGACATGGTTGGAGACATGGTTGGTGACGGCGTTGAGCCATGGTCGCAGACGGCGTTGAAGACCTGGTCGTGACGGCGTTGGAGACATGGTCGGTGACGGCGTTGAAGCTATGGTTGGTGACGGTGTTGGAGTATGGTCGGAGACGGGCGCAGCCATGGTCGGTGACGGCGTTGCAGCTATGGTTGGTGACGACGTTGGCGCCGGTGTGGCAGGTGCAGTCGGTGGCAGGGTAGGTGGCAGGGTAGGCCCCGGCGTGGGTGTTGAGGTAAGAAGTGCAGTTGGAGCTTCCACAGTTGGAGTCATGGTCGGTGACGGTGTTGGAACCATGGTCGGTGACGGTGTTTCAGCTATGGTCGGAGACGGCGTTGCAGCCATGGTCGGTGACAGCGTTGGCACCATGGTCGGTGACAGCGTTGCATCCATGAACGGAGACGGCGTTGGCGCCGGTGTGGGAGGTGCAGTCGGTGGCAGGGTAGGTGGCTGGGTAGGCGCCCACGTGGGTGTTGAGGTAAGAGGTGCAGTTGGAACTTTCACGGTTGGTGATGGCGTTGGAGCCATGGTCGGAGACGGTGTTGATGGAATAACCTGCAAGAGTATTTAAATACATTATAGGAAGAAAATCTCTTTACCGGTCAAAAACCCTCAAGCCCAACCCCAAGGCACCAGCCGAGGTCGCAACCCGCAGCGCAACCGCATCCCACCCATGGAGGCCACACTCCACAAAGCATATTCGCGGCGCTTGCCTTGGTCACATCCCTAAGTGCGCCGACGTGTCACCCAGCAGGGCCACGTGCCACAGCGCGTCTCCGAGCCACCGAGGTCGAGTTCCGATCGATGCCCATCGAGGCAATACCCCGTTGCACACCTCCATACCTCCCTCCGATGTCACACCCCACGGTGAACCGAAATGACGCCCATCGAGGCTAAAACTCGCAGCGCACCTCCGCGGCACCCACCGAGATCCCACCCTACAGCAAAACCACGTACCCCTTACCCAGGACACGCCCCATAGCGCATCCTATTTCTCCCTCCGAGCCTTCACATTGCGCCGACTTGGCGTCCTTTGAGGCGTCAACCCAGGGCATCCCAGGGCGCCCACGGAAGTTTTTAGCGCCGACCAGGGCCTCAACCCGCAGCAGCGCACCTCGATATCGTACACGTCGGCGGAGCCGGCATGCTGTGCGACGCCATCTGAGACGAATATTTCGGTTACGTTCACAGTGGCAAGGCTCGCAGCATAATCTTGGGCGGGATCCTCATATTCGAAAGTGATGGTACTTCTGACTGTGACACTGCCGCTGAGAATTGAGTCTATGGAGACCGCGGATCTGTTCACACCGGCATAGACAGCCATGTCTTCGACGAAGGCAGCTCGGAAGGTTGCCTCATAATCAGGATCATCTAGGCTGCTCATGCTCATGGTGGAGAACGCAATGGTGGCGAAGACAGATGTTCGGAGGTTCGTCCCGTTAAGTGGAGGCGGGGGAGTTAGTGGAGACGGGAGCTCGGACGGAGACTGAGGCGGAGGTGGGACTTCTCCAGTTGAGTCAGACGTCCTGTGAGTCGCAAGTATAGTTATTCCAAGGCTGATGACCAGAAGAGCGGAGATGGATATGCAGGGCTTCCACAGAGCGTTAATTCGTGAGTTTGGAGTTTGCGGGGACTGCATATGCCGTGAAGGTGAACGGGATACTCTTGAATCAAAAGTCGGGTTGCACACGTATGGGTTGTTTTCACGGTCTGGCAGGTTAAAGGAAACTCTGTGCTCGTCAGGCATCAGGTTTTCCTCTTGCTCCGCACGATTGTACATAGGATTTTGTCGAAGGACATCATGCGATACTGTGTGCGTTCTCGTAAACTTCTCAGACAGATAAAATTTCGGTTTGAATCCCATAGCTGCACACAAAACGATACTGGTTTTAAATCAACAATTCTCCTGGGGTATACTCTCTCCGAATGAGTTTTCCAAATAGTTGGTCAGACACAAGCCACATGCCCTATGAGCTATATTCCGGTACAGCTGTATGAGCCCGTCCCACCGACGTTCGATGAACCGGTCATTTTCGGATACTGCCCAATAAGTTGTTGGCACTCTCGGTGCTGAGACGTCACTTTAGAAACACAAGTTTGCAAAGTGAGACTTGAGAATGCTTTCGTCACCCTCTACCCTTAGTAAAACCCTTCACCGATTTTGCCCTACCCTGTAGTAAAACCCTGCCACGAAAGAAGAGATCTTCAGGTGAGCTTGTCTTATGTCTAGCGTAGGTGGGCTTGTCATCTGGACACGCGCGCGACGTGACGGTTGCGGTAGTTGTCCGTCGGCGCGGCGTGTCCCTCCACCCATCGCATGACAATGGCATGCCATGCCATGCCATGCCATGCCATGTCATGTCACGTACCTTTGCCGGGCCCCCATACGATAGGGATACTCCTTGTAACACCGATAGAATGAATTGTTTAGAGTTCTTTTCGTGATTCGATTTGAGTTTTCAGGCCAATGGGATCAGAAAATTCAATGTCTGCGGGAGCTTCTTTTACCCGAGTGCTTGTTTTCTTGTGAAGTGGAGCACACAGTGACAATGAAACCTCAAACAAAACCGTTACGTGTCAAGATCGCGTAAAGCCTCCATTCCCTTAATATCAAAAGCCGCGTGAAGTGGTAGGCCTTGTCGCCATCTAGACACTCGAGTGGTATCTCTTGAGAGGTGCGACCGGAAGGCTTGACATGCGTTTGCCCTCGCTAGCTGGTTCGCCAAGCTGCCGAATTCAAGCGCGACTGCGTGATACGCAGATTGTGGACTGAACGGTGCCCACCCTGTTCACAGCAGCCTACACTGATAAACTCTCCCGATGATAATACTTTAATTTAAACATGCAATTTTGCACATCCTGGGCGTTCATTGAACTTCCTCGCTTCAATCCCAGAGAGCACAGTCAAGTCACCTTTGCGATGTCCCTGCGTGACGGACAGCCCTGATGGAATCGAGTCGCCATGATTCTCGCACATGGAGAAGCAAGTCTGACGCTTACTACAAGGAAGTGCTCTCTGGGTGTTATTATTGTTGTTTTTTGTGCCTTCTTACCCTACCTTCACCAGCAGTGCTTAGGCTGGACGACCTGTGCAAGGAGAGCCTCTTGTCTTCCGCACTTGCCCAGAGATTCGTGTTGCCTCGCGTACGGATGATGCGCTGAGGTTACGAGAGAATTATAACCGGCTGTGTGTAATTTAGAGGTCTGCGATTCCGTGTTAAACGACCTGTAGGGATAGGGCCGGAAAATGCGAGTGCTTATCTCTATGGCGTGTGTGCAGGGCTCTCGGGTACGAGGATGTAACCAAGCGGAGGCGGAGGCAGTCTTTCAGCAACCTTCTCATGACGGTGCATCTTGTCTCTCATGACAGCTTCTCGACTATTTCCTCTAAAATACGCACGGCCGCTGAAGGTCCGCTCACAACTAAGCTTACCTTTACAAAAGAATTGACGGATGACTACGCTCGTGTCTTAGATGCTATGCATGGCGAGGTGAAGCTGAGAAGAGACTCAAGTGTGAGAAGCGACCAGATTGGAAACATGGGGAGGCGAAAACGAGCTGAGGCAAAGGCCGAGGGATGGGGGAAGGTAGAAGGGGCGCATAGCGGGGAGGGTGGGGCTCTCT
>LGRX02031496.1:0-34409 GCA_001247695.2 Cymbomonas tetramitiformis
GCGAGCGCCAATTTTGGTTGGGTTTGAATCGAATATTCATGTTGTACAGTCAGCCGAGCGAATTGAGTCGCTGCCGAATTGAGTTCTCATTTCGTTCGAATTTGGCCTCGATCGAGCGAATTCAAGCGAATTCTCACGAGCGAATTGAGCAAATCGGCAGCCGATCCGACGTGGACCGACGTGTCCCCGAAAAATGCGGCATCTCCTGACGTCGGACTAGCGAAAGAATTGGCTGCCGAAATTTGCGGGAAAGTCACTAATAAGACATATACTACATTTCGCTCACGCTGTTTTTAATTAACCTTCATTGCCCACATCACATTTTGTATGGTGATTTGAGATTGATTTTTCCCCACTTGTACGTTCACGTACCCCCTATAAATTTTTAAAGGTTCATTTCGCCGAAAACCAGCTATTCCAAAACGAACACTGCTTTGTGTCACGCTTTTCGAGCGTCACGCTTTTCGAGCGTCACGCTTTTCGAGCGTGACGCTTTTCGAGCGAGACGCGTTACACCCACCCAATTTAACCCCTGTTACGCACTTTAGCGTCGTAGATGAAAACTGCGAAACGATTTGTAAGTCGTGGATAAGTATGTGTCGCACGCGGCAGTATATAATTTGATACTTAGAATATTCAATACAAAGCCTTTTTATATTTAATTGGTGAATATTTAATTTTAATTTTATTTTATTGGAATTGCACAGTTTCACGACTGTTGAGTATAAATATACCTCAGCATTGTAGTATTAAATAAAATAAGATGAAGACTTTATTGACGGTATAAATATTTGGATGTGGTCGACTGGAAATTGACACATAAGACGTTAGACGTATGACATGACAAGAGACACAGTCTGTAAAGCGTAAAGCTTCGAGAATGAAAGTTGATGACACTGTCATGAACGTCAGCTGTGACACAGTATGGGCTGGCCGAGCCGCGATGGAAATCAACTGCTTCTCACATTTTTTTTTTTTTTTTTTAGGGGGAGTGTGGGGGACTACTCTTGGGGTGGCCGTGACCCGTAGAAGTCGACCATGAATCTGGTTTGTGGTGGCCGAACTCCGATGGAAATCAATTTGCTTCTCACATTTTTTTTTTGAAGTGTGGGGAACCCCCCCCCACACACACACACAGGGAATCGACGGCTTATTATTTATTAAATTTTATCACGCTTTTCGCGCTCACGCTCTTTTTATTTAGAGACTTCATTTCGTTGAGACCAGGTATTCCAAAACGAACACTGATTTGTGTCACGCTTTTCGACTGTCACGCTTTTTGGGCTCACGCTCTTTTTATTTAGAGACTTCATTTCGTTCAGACCAGGTATTCCAAAACGAACGCTGATTTGTGTCACGCTTTTTCTGTCACGCTTTTCGACTGTCACGCTTTTCGCGCTCACGCCCTTTTTAACCCAATCGAGAGTTTCCCGCAAATTCGGCAGCCCAATTCTTTCGCTAGTCCGACGTGGGCATACAATATCCATCTTGTTGCAAACGTCCGATGTTACTGGTGAAGTCTGCGAGCGCCAATTTTGGTTGGGTCTGAATCGAATATTCATGTTGTACAGTCAGCCGAGCGAATTGAGTCGCTGCCGAATTGAGTTCTCATTTCGTTCGAATTTGGCCTCGATCGAGCGAATTCAAGCGAATTCTCACGAGCGAATTGAGCAAATCGGCAGCCGATCCGACGTGGACCGACGTGTCCCCGAAAAATGCGGCATCTCCTGACGTCGGACTAGCGAAAGAATTGGCTGCCGAAATTTGCGGGAAAGTCACTAATAAGACATATACTACATTTCGCTCACGCTGTTTTTAATTAACCTTCATTGCCCACATCACATTTTGTATGGTGATTTGAGATTGATTTTTCCCCACTTGTACGTTCACGTACCCCCTATAAACATACTCGTGAAGGTATCGAGCAGATGGACCTAGCAGTAGATGAGTTGGCGTGTCACGACCTGAAACTGTGAACGCGGCTCATGTCACCGAGCAGATCAAACTAATTCAGAAAACGGGATGTTATGTGTCACAGTGCAGAGAGCGGAGCGATAGGTGCTGTGTCACATAACTCAGGTGACATACAGTACCT
The DNA here is from genome assembly GCA_001247695.2 of Cymbomonas tetramitiformis. Lineage (NCBI taxonomy): Eukaryota > Viridiplantae > Chlorophyta > Pyramimonadophyceae > Pyramimonadales > Pyramimonadaceae > Cymbomonas > Cymbomonas tetramitiformis. Next base: position 2,096 of record LGRX02031496.1, read on the forward strand.
TTTCTTTAGGCCCGTGCTACACCGGATTTTGGTACACTGTCGAGAAGCAAATAAGATTCGTTTCGCCGGGTCATACAGTCTCCATATGACCCGGCGATCATTTTCAGACGAGTTATTAAATCTATAAATCACAGTCCGCGCGATCAGATTAAAATCGACATTCGCCTCATCGAACGTGCGAAACGACTTAAAAAGGAATATTTCGGGCAAACGCGCGTCGGTCCGACGTGGACAACATCATAAAAACGTGCTGGTGTGTACAGATCGCGTCCGCGTCGTTTTTAAAAATATAAATGCAGATTTTCAAATTGCGGAACACTCCACGTCGAAAACTAGACGACCCCATCTTGAACAGTGTCTGTGATTGGAAAATGCAGCATATTCTAGTCCAGCGATACACGATCTTCGCACCCCAGCTAGCCGGTGGTCTCCCGGGGGGGGGCAATGAAAACAGTGGAAATGGGGGTGAGCCAGTGAAACGATGGTAGTTAAAAAGATGCTTGCGCACACCTTTCCTGTTTCTTAACAGTGCAAAATATAATGATTGGGGATATTCGGAGGAATCGGATCAGATACGGTTTTTTGACCGTTAATGTTCTATTGGTCGTGGGTAGCCGGTGAATGGAAATGCTCCGGCGGCCAATTGAATACGTTCCCTTGTCTGTCATAACTCCGGCCGGTTCCGACCGTGAGCCGGTTGGGGCGTGCTAATCTAAAATCTGCTAGTTATAGTTATAGTATAAGGCCTGTGCTACACCGGATTTTGGTACACTGTCGAGAAGCAAATAAGATTCGTTTCGCCGGGTCATGGTCATAGAGTCTCCATATGACCCGGGGATCATTTTCAGACGAGTTATTAAATCTATAAATCACAGTCCGCGCGATCAGATTAAAATCGACATTCGCCCGATCGAACGTGCGAAACGACTTAAAAAGGAATATTTCGGGCAAACGCGCGTCGGTCCGACGTGGACAACATCATAAAAAACGTGCTCGTGTGTACAGATCGCGTCCGCGTCGTTTGAAAAATATAAATGCAGATTTTCCGGGTCGAAAACTAGACGCCCCATCTTGAACAGTGTCTGTGATTGGAAAATGCAGCATATTCTAGTCCAGCGATACACGATCTTCGCACCCCAGCTAGCCGGTGGTCTCTCTGAACCGTTCCCGTTTTTTTGATCTGATGATCCAGGATTTGTCGCAGGCGACATTTGGGTGACATTTGGTGCAAATGTTGTCGCCATCATCATATTGGCCACACGAACTAAAGAAAAAACCAAAAAACTTTTCAAACGCCGTCGTCATATTGGCCACAGCCTTTTCACAGACAGACACTTATACTATAACTATAACTAGCAGATTTTAGATTAGCACGCCCCAACCGGCTCACCGTCGGAACCGGCCGGAGTTATGACAGACAAGGGAACGTATTCAATTGGCCGCCGGAGCATTTCCATTCACCGGCTACCCACGCCCAATAGAACATTAACGATCAAAAAACCGTATCTGATCCGATTCCTCCGAATATCCCCAATCATTATATTTTGCACTGTTAAGAAACAGGAAAGGTGTGTGCAAGCATCTTTTTAACTACCATCGTTTCACTGGCTCACCCCCATTTTCCACTGTTTTCATTGGCCCCCCCCGGCACCGTGATTTCCTATAACGAAATCGAGGTCCCAAATGTTGGACAATTATTTGCTTTTTGGCATTTCACAAATAATGCCTTCGCATGACCTCGCATGACATCGCCGGATGACAGTCGCGACAGGAGCCAATGAAATCGCTGCGATCAACACATTTGCTTTCCCAAGTTTCGGTGTAGCACGGGCCTTAGTGTATGGTGCCAATATAACAAAAAAATGGTAGAGGGGGAACACGAGTTCTCGAGCCGTATCCAGAAGCGATATGGGATCTGTGCGGGTGATTTGAGGAGATACGGGAAGAGCGCGCGCCCGACTACGATGGGACAGGACCGTACGGTGGAGCCGGAAGAGGGACAGTCGGAGAGGCGAGAGGGAGTTTGTGATCGACTAGATTCGAATCAGGAGGGGGACACGGGGGGAGACGTAACCGGTATCTTGACACGGCAGGTGGAAATGGGGAATGCGGACATGCCAACCGAATCTAACCGCACACCACCGCCTCGTATCCATTTTCAAAATGATTGACACGCCTTGCAATATCGGAAAACCGAATTTTGAACGTGCTTGGAATATCCTTGTAGAGTCTTAGTACCGTTAAACACCTACTATAGTAAAATCCGCACGAGGTCATAGGCACATGGGTTCTTGATAGTTACCGTTACTAGCATATTCATGGATGCATCCGGAGCACCCCCTCTTCTTGGACGTCCCACCCTCACCCCCGGTTTTCAGAGCACACCCATTGGCTTTGGTATTGCTATGGGCTTACGCCAGACTTTGGTGGGCTTGAGGGGGGTGGGGGAGGGTGTGGCGGTTGACGGGAGGGGCGTGGGAGCAGGGGGTGCCGACCATTATGAGCGCGGAGGTTACCGATTTGACGCAGTAGTCAGTCTCGACCAGTGGGAGAGGATTGGTTGTCATGGCGGCTGCTATAGAGTTAGATTAGTCGGATTCTCCATGTATGTGCTAGCAGGGGGAACTTTTAGGATAGGGACTGCCCTTGACCCTGTATGGTAGCCGGGGGCGAATTGGCTCCCCGGGGTAAATTAATTTAAGTCACATAACTCAGGTTATGTGACATACAGTACCGGACCGAGGGTCCCGGTCAGGCAGTATAAGGTTGCGCGGAGAGTTCGGCTCCGGTGTTTGATCATATTTCGGATTCAGGGTATTATTTTGAACTGTGATTTTCTGCGTGGTGTATATATTCGGTGTTTCGGTTTTTTAGCAGTATGGAAGAAAATTCTGACGCTCAGTTAAAAGAAAAGATTGCGGCCGTGAAAGGATCCGTTGAGTACGCAACCTATAAGGTCAAGTTGAATGAGACTATCCCGAACCGTTCCGATGATGACAAGAATTTGCAATCGTATCTCGTTGCGCTTGTCCACGAGCAGCGCAATCGTTCCGCGAATCAGCTAGGAAAGTTGGACGTAATTCTTCAGTCACAGTAGGGGCGAGAGCGCCCGAAAAACGTAAGCTTCAGCGCCCCACAACTTGGACCGCAGGCGGTTTCGTTCACTCCAAGCAAGGTGGGTCCAAATCGGAAGATCTTTCGTGCAAGCGCCAGTTCGAGACGCTGGACAAAGCTGATGACGTCTTCTTCAGCGTCAAGCAACAGTTGGAAGGCTTGGAGCAGCCGGCGTCAATGGCTGAAGAGGAGTTGACAAAAATCAAGAAGATAAAAGCTGTAGTCGAGGAAGGTATGCTCTGGGCTGAAACCCAAGCTCAAGTGGTAGATATAGCGTTCAAATTTGGATGGCCTACCGCCCAAGAGTTTGAGGGAGAGCCAGTAGTTATCACAGAGGAGCAAGAAAAGAGGCTTAAACAAGCCAAGAAGGCAGTGGCTGAACGCTACGCCAAGATTGAGAAGGAAAAAGCTGGAAAAAAGAATTTGAACAAGCCTTTTGTTGGAGGGCGTCACCTTCCTAATCGCGAGCAGCCCAATCAAGGAAGGGCGTGTTTCATATGTGGCAATCCCAATCATATCTCTTCCAACTGTCCCCAGAATCGTAATGGAAAAGGGAAAGGGAAGTGAAAAGGTGTTATTCACCTTAGGCAGTAGTGCCAATGGAACTTCGGCTTATCGCCTTAGAGAACTTGCGTGGCTTATTGCCCGCGGAATTTATTGCTTATCGCGGTAATTGGGCGGTGGCCCTTACGTAGTAATTGTCAGAACTGCTTCTCAGATTGTCTCGATGTAAGTGAAACCAATGTAAATCGTGCTTGCAGAGCCCACAGCGTGCCTTGCTGTTAACGGATTGCGTGGTTGCTTAACGCAGTTTTGTGGCAATGCTTAATGTATGCTCGTTGTGCTTAATTTCGGAGTGTGCCCGCACTCGATCATACGTTTCCAGGATCGTGACGTGTTGCTTAGCGGAACTTGCTTGCCCGCGTTGAGTTGTCAGCGTCGGATCAACCTTCAAACTGAAAGCATAGCACACCCAGCGAGGCACGCGACACGGAGTGTCTTTTCCAATGTACCTGTCGTCCGATCCTTGTTCTCTCTTTTAGTTAGCTTAGTAGGTTCAGTTTTGTTTGCAGAATTCCACGACTGCCCGTCCGAGTTCGACGAGGCGGCAGTCCCTGCAGTTACCACGGCTGCCCCTAAGATTACAGGCAGGCTTCGGCAGCGGTCGGGCTTTTGGCGGTCCTTTGCTTCAGCTCTAGTGGTGACCTGGGTGTCGTTCGGAGTGCCACTCACGTGGATCAACGGCCCTCCACCTAGCAGTTTCTTTCCCAACTCTCCGACAGCTTTGGCAGAGGAGGAGTTCGTGACAGAGGCAGTGCTGGGCTTGGTTCAGTCTGGCGCGGCTGAGGAATGGTACACACGTCCGGAGGTTATCTCCCCTCTCGCGGTGGCATACAGTAATCACTCAGTAATAAGAAAACCCGCCAATAAGAAAGTAGCCAGCTTTTTTGATTTCTTCACAATATTTAACACATAACACTCCATATTTAAGATCTCTATATAAATAAGAAAGTTGCTAGGCTGACCTAAAATTCCTGTTTTCTTAAAATCGAGTGTTTACTGTATAGAGACACAGGCCCAGACAGCCCACCTAAGAAAAGGCTGATCTGGAACGGCAGGTATGTCAACTCGTTCATAGTGGTCCAGAAATTCAAGTATGAGTCTCTGGCTATTGTGAGGGACTTGCTCGGTTGGTTTGGCACCTTGTGGTCTTTTGACCTCACCTCTGGCTATCACCACGTAGAGTTACACAGTGACTTTCACACATATGTGGCTTTTAGCTGGAAGGGCAGGTTTTATGTCTTCAAAGCCCTCCCTTTCGGTCTGGCACCTGCCCCTTTCTTCTTCACCAAAATCACAAACGAGCTGGCCGCTCCGTGGAGGAGGCAGGGTGCAGGCTTGGTTCACTATCTAGATGATTTCCTGTTTATTCAGGGACGGTCTGGCAGGCCTTTTGCAGTTGATCAGGCTTCAGTTCTTCGGGACGTTGAGGAGAGTGGCTTCCTGATTAACAAGGAGAAGTCCACCCTGGACTTTCAACAGCTGATTGAGTTCTTAGGTGTCGGCATTGATTCAGTAAGAGGAGTCTTCTTTGTTCCACAAAAGAAGTGGGACTCCTTTCAGGCCCGGGTGGCATTCACACTCAACAGGCAGTGGACCTCACCCCGAGAACTTTCCCGTCTGGCAGGGAAGATCCGGAGTTTCACTTTGGCTTTGGGCAAGGTGTGCCAGATGTTCTCCCGAGAGATGTATTTTGAGGTGGAGAGTCACTCCTCGTGGGACAGGCCTATTCCACTCACGGAGGCAGTGGCAGGGGAACTCGGGTTCTGGCAGTCGGTGCAGAGGCGGCAGTTCGAAGCCCCTATCTGGCCGGTATTTTTGGCTTTCAGGAACAGGATGTGGACGGATGCAGGCGGCGCAGGCTGGGGTGCAGTACTCGAGGCAGTCACAGGCAGGCTTGAGCAGGTGGCACGGGGGCACTTGTCACTGGCAGAGAGAGATGCTTCCTCCACGCACAGGGAGATGGTTGGCTACCTGCAGGCTCTTCGGTCCTTCTCGGGCTTCGTTCAGGGCAGCACACTGAAGCTGTACACAGACTCCCAGGCGGGCTGTCAGATCCTTGAGAAGGGTTGCAGTTCCAAGCACGCCTTGCACGGGCTTGTGGTGGACATTTTTTGGGAGTGCACCAGGCTCGGGGTGTCCCTGTACCCGGTGTGGGTGCCTCGGGAGCTCAATGCTCAGGCAGACTACTTGGCTGGCATTTATGATGGTACTCAGCTGAACCCGCATTGGTTCCACTGGCTCGACAGTCTGTGGGGCCCTGCCTCACACGGTTCACCGCTTTGGTACAGACAAGAATGCACTTCTCCCGCGGTTCAACAGCAGGTGGTGGTGCCCAGGCTCGGAGAACGTTGACTGTTTCTCTCTGACAGACTGGTGGCTGGAGAACAACTGGTGCAACCCTCCCTTTGGCTTGGTCGGCAGGCTCTTGGAGGTGCTTAGGAGGTTCTCGGCGGTGGCTACAATCATCGTGCCGTACTGGACGGGCAGGCATTGGTGGCCTCTCATCTGCCCGGACGGGCAGAACTTTGCTCCCTTTATCAGGAACTGGAGGGAACTTCCACAGGACACGGCAGAGGCGCTTTTTCTGCCGGGGGGCGGTCGGGCTAATGAGAGAGCCGTGGGCCCGCCTAACTTCAGGGTGTTGGCGTTGCGGGTGGACTACTCGGCTTGAGCAGGAGGGCACCTAGAGTCGGCCTTCTGGCGGCAGGTGGAGGTCAGCCCCAGGGACCCGTTGGAGCAGGAGCTGCTGAGGAGCATGAAGACCGATATGGTGACCACCAGGGCGGTGGGCAGCTGGTGCAGCAGCTACTTGGGAGCATTCGGCAGGTTTTCCAGATGGTGCAGGGAAAGGCAGCCCCCGCGGGATCCATGCCCAGCATTGGCAGTCACAGTGGCTTTGTACCTGCGGTTCCTGACAGACAGAGCAGAGACTTACTCGGTGGTCAAGACGGCATCAGGAGCTATTTTTTCAGTGCACGAGGTGGCTCTGGTTCCGAGAGATCAGAACCCCACCAAGTCGGAGCTGTGCAAGGCAGTGAGGGAGCAGGCCAAGAGGAAGTTTGGCTTGGGGGTGAGGAACCGCAAGGCAGCCATGCCCGTGGCTCTGTTGGCAGTCGGCATCAGGTTGTACCATTCAGACAGTAAGGGTTGTTTCTCCATCATCAGGCTGACCGTGGCATGCATGGGGGCAGTCATGTGGGCGGGGTGCCTGCGGTATTCGGACATGAAGATGGTCTGGGTGGGGGCCATGAGGTTCTACAGCACACATATGGTGTTTTTGCTCTGCCAAAGGAAGAATGATCAGTACAGAGACGGTGACGTGGTGTATGTCTCCCGCGGCTCGGGAAAGCACTTCTGCCCAGTGGACTTAGCAGAGACACTCATCGAGGCAGGGCAGTTGTCAGGAGCTGTGAATCTCTTCCAGGGTTGGGACGGTAGGAAAGCGGTGAAGGATCCTCAGGTGCCGTTGAACGGCAGGCACATGGACTATCATGTGTGCAGGCGGGAAATAGTCCGCATGGTGGCTCAGGGTACTGGTAAGACGGAGGAGGAGGTCCGCAAGGTCTTTGGGACCCAGAGCATGCGGTCAGGCGGTGCCACTGTGGTGGCCCGCAAGGTGTCCTTCGAGGACTTCATGCGGCACGGGCACTGGATGACTGCGTCGGCAGCCACGAGGTACATTGAGCCGTCCACCGAGGAGCGGGTGGCAGTCACCGTGGCAGCTGACTACTAGATCGTTTGCATGTGGAGCACTAATTGCAACCGTGCTGTAGGAGTGACGCTGATGTGTCCTGGCCATTATGTGTGCCTGCGGGCTATTATTGGTGTATAATCAAGGTAAGGTTTGCGCGGAGTCCAAAAATGCAAAAACTTTTCAAAAAATCTTTTATTTAATAAATAGGTTGCCCAGAGCACCCTGTACATATTGCGCACTTCAGGTATCAAATTGATCACGTTAATGAAAAGTTATGGTCGATACCGCTCGGTCTCCCCCCATACTTAACCATACTTAAGCGCAAACTTAAATCGCTCGTATCTCAAAATCTAGATTTTGAAAAGTTTTTGCATTTTTGGACTCCGCGCAAACCTTACCTTGATATATATTACCTGCAGACTGATCTTTGTTAATTGTCTCCGTGACATGCTCTTGCTTTACAGATGTGATTATTGGTTAGCTAGGGTAGCTAGGGTAGCTAGGGGGGACCTGCAGGGCAGGTGTGTCACATAACGGGATGTTATGTGTCACAGTGCAAAGAGCGGAGCGATAGGTGCTGTGTCACATAACTCAGGTTATGTGACATACCGGACCGAGGGTCCCGGTCAGGCAGTATAAGGTTGCGAACTCCGGAGAGTTCGGCTCCGGTGTTTGATCATATTTCGGATTCAGGGTATTATTCCCGCCCTCCGCCCTTCTGTTGATATCCATGATATGTTTTGGCAACAATAAGTTTCATCTCTTGTTGATTCGCTGACGGTTCCGCCTTGTCCGTCTTTGTTGTGGCACTAATAACTTTAGATTATTAGTGCCTTCCTATACCCTATTTCCGTGACATGCTCTTGCTTTACATATGTGATTATTGGTTAGCTAGGGTAGCTAGGGGGGACCTGCAGGGCAGGTGTGTCACATCACTATGAATGTCGTGAACCTGTCCGCTCGTCCGCCGGCAAAACCGTGCGTATAATTTTCTACAGGCGTATGCGTCAAGCGATCGCCCGAGGAGTTCTCCCGAATATGTATACTCTATCGTTAAACAGGGTACCAATACGGATGTGCCGCGGGGCTCGAAGCGTGTGAACCAAATGACCAAATGAAACACAGATGCACACATACAGCGTTGAAAATATGTTTCAGTCGTTGTTATTACTATTTCTTAGCGTTCCCTTCGGCAGGATACCGAAGGGAATGCCGTTTTGCGGATGCCGGTTCCCGCTTCCGCCACACGAAGCGGGGAATCCGGGATCTGCTTCCAGTCACCGAATCTGTGCGGGGATGCTTCCTAGCGTTCATAATAGCTTATAATAAACATTATTCGCTTCTAATATATCGCGAAGAGTTATCAATCTCTTCATTAATCTACCCTGTTGCACTAGGTTTTCACAGTGTAAAGCGCTTAAGAAGCGCGAACGGAAGCGGACAGATTCCAGAAAGATACCGGTGCGATTTCGATAACGGTTTAGATGTCCTTCTGCTTTAATCGAACGGCTGTTCGGAATTTGTAAACAATGAAAAATATAATTCGCATCTGAGGAATCGAAAAGGAATCCGTCGCGCTTTTCATTACACTCTTAATACGTTGTAGGACAGGTTCACGACATTCATAGTTTTCTAATCAGCTGCGGCTACATAGCCCAGCATGTATGACACATAAAGTACTCACTCGTATTTAAGAATTTGGGAAATTTGGGGGTGGGGCGCGTATTCTAAGGATTTGGGGAATTTCGGACAATATATTCTTAACACGTGGATCATATGCTTAATCCACATTGGGTATATTTGGCCCACATATTCTTAAACACAGGAATCGGCATAAATATTCCTAAAATTCAACCAAAATTTGATCGCCTCGAATATTCTTAATTTCGCGATTACTGCAAAGCTTTGCGGCTGCCTCAAGTTTTGGACCCAAAAACTTTGACACAATCGTACAGATTATGGACGACCAGACACGGAAAAAGCTTCGGCTAGATGCCAGGCGCGCGGCAAGGAGCATCTCACGCCGTTGTGAATAGTTAGTGATACATTCGTTTTGTCTTACACACTCCAGTCCCTTGAGAGTACGTAGTAGATTAATCGATACGCGGGTATATATTGCCCACGAACACTACAAGTTTTGAGACACAGAAGTATCGTCTTTTCAATGTCCTCGGCATCATCTTTAAAGTGTACGCAGTACTGCTATGTGTGTATATTCTGCCAAGGTTGACCCGTTTGTCACTATTCATAATGACTAATAAGAAACAAAACAATATCTGGTATTTGGGTATTTGGATAATAAGCTGCTTGAAACTCATATAGGGAGGCTCGGATATAAGGGGCGCGTGAACGTAATGAACTTCTGTGCGCACAGGAGGGGCCTGTGGCACAATGTCTCTCGCTCTAGGAGTACTAGGCAAGGGTCTAGAGGTCGAAATCTGAGTCGAAACTGATTTAGTGGAAAGAATGGCGGGCGCATCTCCAACGCTTGTCTCACACAGCGAAAGAGAAACAGCAGAACTCGCGAAATCATCGGAACCAGCACCACCAACCTGTGTGCTCTCTGCAACAATAATCTCCAAAATAATCGGCGGATCTGCGGTTAAAATCTGCGGAGAAATCTTCGGCGAACGGAAATGCGAAACAGCTTTGCTCATAGAAGAGCACAAAGAGGTCAGCTGTGACCGCTTGAGGGTAGACACCCTCGCCAAACTAGAGTCAATAGAATCCAAAAGAGCTATAAGCTCCCCACTCTCCAAAAGCTGCGTCGATGACATAATCGAAAAAATAGCGAAGACGAAATCAAATAATATAGAACGCAAGAAATGTCGAAGAGCACCACCTCGTCTAGATACTCTCGGACACTGCGGAGAACCAAGCTATAGCGAAGAATCTAATGTGAACGAGCCACAAGGCGTGGACACACTCTCTCGAAAAATATAACGATACAAAATAAAATTCTAAGCTAAAATACACAACACGCAAGCGTGAAGTGGTCCCATAACCTGCTGGAAACTCAGCAGCGCACGAGAGGGAACGCTGCCGACGGTGAAACAACGAACTAAGATAAACTCAGATAATACGCATATATACTGAGTTTGTCGCACAAGCTGATCACCGAAGATGACACACTGAATATGACACCTGACTGTACGAACTAGTCAGGGTGGCATTTCCAGCATAAGCATCGCATTCCAAGGTTGCCTTGTTTCCCCTTGCCCTTGTTGGCAACGACAAGCAAGGTAGCCCCACCGAACCTCAATTGTGATGCCTAAGCAAAACCTATTGTCGTAGTCTCAGAACCGGTTTAATTAGTCTTGAAACCTGTTATCGATCATATTTCATATAGGTTTTACCTGGCTCTGAAGGTTGCCAACTGGTTGCCAACTGGTTGCCAAACAAATTAGTATCAAATAGGTTCTAACCACACATAGATCTTTCATAGACGCACCGATTGATATAACGTTTGTAAGCATAGGCGTAATATTCCGTAAACGAATTCATTTGCAGAAAAATGTGCAGCGTACGCGAGTGCTATTATAGTGTAATAACCGAAAATGCTCGGAATGAGCATAACTTTTGATATACTTGGCCATTTTGGCTGAAAAATAAACCACAAATAGGTCTTTCATAGACGCACCGATTGGTATATCGTTTGTAAGCATAGGCGTAATATTCCGGAAAAGAATTTATTCGCAGTAAACTGGGCATTCGGGATATTATTCTTAAACACATACACACGCTTGTGAAATAAGAATACCTCTTGAGATTTATGGCTACTATCCAAATTCATGGTCCTCCCACAAGGACCAACGCGCGATGACTATTATGAGTGCCACATGGATCTTTGAGGCGTATACGTGCTTTTGGCATCATATTTATGAGTCAATTGAATAATTTCCCCTACATGATCGTCCACGCGTGTGCTAGAGGGGCGTGCTTAAAGGGTGCGCTTTTGATATGTTTTTTTATCGAAATCGTCGAAAAAAAGATGGTCCTCCCACAAGGACCATAGTCTTTAACCGTCCTAGCGGTTGCATGGTGCGCGGTGTTGGCCGCGCATGGTCGCACACCTTGAGTTTATGACCAAATATGAAAACTTAGTTGGATAGTCCACACTCTAGTCGCCATCTGAGCTCTCGTTTACCGTGGCGGGTGATCACTCCCGAGTGAAATAAGGATTTTGTGATTTTTGCACTTCTAATTTTCACTTCGCGTCAAGCTAACGAGTGCACATCGCTCACATACTTGCCCATATGGCTTATGTTAAGCTTTCAAAAAATCATTTTATGGATATACTTCAAAAGTTTAAGCACCATACGCTCCTACTACACTGTGAATGCACTCTAGCGGGCATCGTGGATAATGGGTCACGTTTGCACCGATTATCCCATTCCGGCTAAAAAAACCCCGACTAAAAAGGTGTACGGTTGTTAATAAGCATTAGAGATGGCCAATATATGCACTCCAACATGCCGTATGACCCAAATATGATGGGGACATGTGTATAAGATCGATATGATCGCATGGACGCAGGTGTAGCCTGCACATACTATTCCCAAAAAATTATTGAAGATATCGTATCATTTTGTGCCTTTTTGAATTTTCAGAAAAATGCAATCTGAAAAGTTGAGGGTGCTTGTCGCAAATGCGAACGCCATGGATATATTGGGTGGATCCAGGCCGGACCAAGCATCGAAGTAATTAATATATGCCCCATTGATACTAAAAATAATTGGGCGCGCCTTCTAGATCCGAACCAATGCCCAATTAAATTCTTGCAACATTGGTCCTTGTGGGAGGACCATAATCGATTATGGTCCTCCCACAAGGACCATGGGATAGTAGCCATTTATAGCCCATTTATTCTTATTAACTCGGTTATCGATCAATATTTAAGAATATGGCTTGACAATTTGAGGTGGGGCTAGTATTCTAAAGGATTTTAGCATTTCTTCCGGCCCGAATTTCTTAAATTAAGATATTATTAAATACGAGTGGGTACTGTCTTCCGAATTTCTTAAATTAAGATATTCTTAAATACGAGTGAGTATGTGTATGTCAAACCCGGCCGGTGGGCGGTGCAACACTCAAAGATCACCACAAAGCAGTGCACGTATGAATGCATGGCAGCACAACAAGCAACAAGACAAGAAGGGCCGCCTACTCTGTTGAGCATGCGCATGCTCCTGGACACCGCCAGCCTGCGGTTGAGGTTGGTAGCCTTGTAGGTGGCCGCAGCCGCCGACGAGCTCCAGCCCCCGTACTGATTGAACTCGAAGTCAGTGACCTGGCCAGCCGCAGCCACCGCCGTGGCCCCACCAGACCGCAGGGACTGGGTCCCATACAGCTGCCTCACCAAGCATCCTGAACAAGTACCTCCTCAGCTGAGGATAGTCCAGCCTCTTCCCCGTCAGAAAGCGCCTTTCTTTTGTCGCGAGGTGTATTTTTTCGCAAACAGATCCGATTATACTCAACATTATACACCGACGGTTCGCAGCTTTTTTTTAAAAAAGCTGCAAGGTCCTGCGTTTCCCTTATAGGAGCGAAACAGGTTTTCCTGGAAAAAGTGACATCGACATACACGATACTACCAGAACTGTCCACCTTGGGGCCCTTTTTTACGGAAACAGTGTGATTTCCCCGACAGATCGGGAGTAACCGCCCATATATAATTATGTTGCAGTCCACACCGGTCACCTTAAGATGGCAAGCAGGAGAGTTATACAAATCGATCGAGCATTGTCGCCAATCAGAGACGCATAGAATATTCCTGGGCGTAGTATCGAATTATGGATATTCATGCAGAAGTTATCAGCGCGACAGATTTCAGATGGCGTATAAAAGATATTTCCGACCGATCGCGCATAATCGCCAATCAGAGAAGCCATGAGATTAGATAAACTCCATGAATATGGGTCACACTCGAAATACCATAAGCTGACTGTGCACGTAGAAGGAGCACGTGTTTTTTGTATAATTATAGAAGGAGCACGTGCTACAGATTTCAGGGTGGCTTACATGAGATGTTTTCGACCGATCCGGCGCGTAACCGCCAATAAGAAGTGCGAGCACCTGAGATAGGCACCATGAATATGGGACGACAAGGAAAAGGGATCGCACGACAAAAACGAGATGGTTTGCAGACGCTGGCTAAGCCAATCAGCGACGCGATCAGTTTCGATTTATATATTGGTAAATTAAAAACTGCACCACAAAAAGCCCTTAAGTGTGGCGTCCTCGCGACAAATGCGATGCGACTGGATTCAGACTTTCGCAACATGCTGACATGGCATGGTTTTGCGACACGGTGTACTTTCTTTTGTCGCACGAAGATTACAGTGTCACAGTTGAATGCCACACCCGCTAGACATGTCGGTGTGACCTCCATCCATCGTCCGGTCGACATCAACATGGCAACGCATGTCATGTCATGGCGAAATCGGCTCACCGGTGAGACCCACGCGGGCCGCGGCTGCGGCTGGCTGATTTCACATATCCGATATTATCTCGATTTTGACACATAAATTCACTCTGGACGCTTTGGTTATGCGGCGCACCTCACACTGTTTTCTGCTGTGTCCTGCTTTGTCCTGCTGCATGTATTTTTTCCTTGCATACTAACTAATTTCCGGTTAGATCGTAACATCCTTGCTGAGTTGCTTTTCGTTGTTCTACAGGTCGCGTTCGTTGTTGCTTTACGTGTGACGCCGCCAGCAGCATTCGGTTGCTGGCGGCACTTAAATTTCTTCGTAGACGGCATTCGTTCTTGTAGGCCGGCTGACGGGCTGTGCCTAAGCCCGACGGTTTTCATGTTGTCACAAGCTTTCACTAACTGATATTTTGCAGGAATTTACTGTTGGTTTTCGAGCGCCTGTTTTGTATTCGTTCGTTCTGTTCGTTTCCCCTGGTGTGTGCGTTTTTTCCGAGGGCGATATCTGCACAGATTGTGCAGCGTGGTTTCGAGTCCCACCGCTCACACTGACTTTGCGCTCTGTAATTTTGCAGGATATTCCTGTTTCGCCGCAATGCTGAATGCCTGCTTGCCTTCCTGACTGCTTGTTTCGCGTGTGTGCTGTTACCCATGGCGTGTGCAACTGGTTATGTTATTTCATCTTATTTCTGACTTGTCTGCGTTTACTGCGTGCAGGGTTTTCTAATCTTTTATGATCATCAGCGAGACGCATGTTGCCGTGTGGAATTTGTGAAGAGTGTATTTTGGGCTATTTTGCTTATTGTTCTCGAATGTTTGTTTGCCTGACTGTTTTTATGATTTTTGCAATATTTTTTCACTTCGTTCTGACGTTTTAGCGTTCGCTGTGTGCAGGTATTTCAGTTTAACTTTCATCGCTGGCGAATTGCATGTTGCCGTGCCCATCATCCTGCCTAGCTTTTGGATATCAGAAGTCACTCCTTGATAGGATTTGTTTTGTTCATAGCTGTGACTTCATATTCGAAATAGTATGCACTGCACTTTTATTGTAAATGTATATGCATAGTAATGTAATGAAAATAGAGTAGAAAATAGAATCATGCTGTGCTAACGTGAGCGCATTCTCCTGCCGATTGTTAGTTAGTTTGAATATACCAGCGTGTCAAAATTGTTTCTTCCGTAAACTGTAATATTATGTTTACAGTCATAATCTTTTGTACAACTTTCCGTAAATATTCTGTCCGTAAATATCAGTCTTCTTTGTGTCGCTGCGACAATAATGAGTCCCCTACTCCCTGTTTGTCGCACTGCGACAATAATGAGTACCCTACTCCCTTTTGTCGTCCCAGAATATAATTGATGTGTCGCATGGTGCGACAAAAATAATAGATCATGCGACAAAAATGAAGTGCTACCTCCCCGTCAGGCAGTCAGCCGACGGGTCCCGCTGAAACCACCTGCCATCGATCTGCTGAAACAGGGGCTCATCGGGTTGCACCCCCCGTGCAATCTGAGTATCCACCCACCTCTGACTGACCTCCACCGGGCACAAAGGCTGCCCCTCTGCCGCCCGAGCAACCTCCACCAGCTGACCATACCTGTACTTGTCTGTCTTCCACTTCTCCAGGAAGGTGGCCATGTGGGTCTCACAGAGCTTCATATCCTGCAGCCTCACCTGCTCCGCACAGTCATACCGCCAAAAGCCTGTTCACAACATGTCCAACCCCAGTGTAGCAAACATCTACCGAGTGACCCCGCCCGGCATCAACCGGCAACGGGCACCCCGTTGTACAAAAGCAAACTCCAGCGGCTCCTTCCTGTTGAGCCGTCTGTCCCCCAGCCTCCTGTGAGCTGCCTCCCGCACCGCGGCCACCAGTCTATGAGCAGTGGGGTTCCGGTCCGCTGGGACCAGAGCCAAGGCATGAGCAGTGACGAAGACCATAGCCGAAGCGGTCTTCACCACAGAGAAGGTCCTTGCCGCATTGGCTATGTATGGCTACTACCCGATGGTCCTTACGATAGGACCTAGAACGCTGTAGGTCCTACCATAAGGACCACTTTTTCAATAATTTTTCAAGGTATCCTATTGGTATTGTGAATGGCTACCCTCCGGTTTATGGCATATTTAGGACCTGAACTCAGTCCCCTCTTTCCCACTTGCCGAGTTTTAACCCAAGCGGGATGCTACACTACCCGTATTAGGCACGGGTAGCGTAAAAAATCGTCGAGAACTTTTCTAAAGCCAAAAATCTCTTAAAACAATAGCACATCTTTCATAATTTTTCGCCGACAGACTATGGAGGCTGAGCATGCGTCCAATGATCCAGTAGCACCGTAGCATTATATACAATCATGTTTAGAATAGAGCACAAGTCGATAACCTCATAGCGGACATCTAGCTTCACCCCAATCAACCTGTCCCATCATTTTTAGTCAAATGTCATAAAATTTAAGAGTCAATTTTGGCTTTGGTCTGAAGTCGGGGATGCTATATTGAATGCGCACACGCCGCTTACACACTATTACCTCGCTATTGTCGCCATATCGACACAACATTTGAATTTTCGAGCCATCTACATAGGCAGAATGTGCGATATTTTGGCGTGTATTCATCGTTGAGCCGGACGAAGGGCATTAGTATTTTGGGCGATTTTATTAGTGCCTTTTCCAGCTTTGACAGCCAATGCTGCTTCAACCACTATTTTGAGGGCCAAGATGAACTCGGATGGAATTTTTGACAAGACACTACGGAAAGAGCAGCTCGAGAACTTGACGACTCAGGTCTCGAAATTTTCGTAGGACCTATTGTGAAGCGGATAGCCGGGCTTAAATGTAGGTCCTTATGGTAGGACCTAGCTTTTTTTGCTGAAATTTGAAAAAAAAACACCACCAAAGCGTGCGCAATTTAAGCACTCCAAAGGTCACCCTATGCATGCACCCACAACTTGAAATATTCATTTGACTCATAAATAGGATGGGCGATCGCACGTTGAACCAATTACGTGATGTTTATGCGAGGAAAACACATTTGCACGTAGGTCCTTATGGTAGGACTTTGAATTTGGGTAGTAGCCATGTACTGCAAGTACATAGCCACGGTGACTGGGTCGGCTGGAACAGGCACCCTGGGCGGGTCACGGTCGGTCCCGACAGAAGGCCTGGTACCGTACGTACACCCGTGAGTAGCCCCGCATGGTGCTCGCCTCACGGGTGCCAGACATCGCCAAGAACATGAATCGTCTGCCCGCAGCTGCACGTCTCCAGCGGGTCCGCCTCTGAGAACTGCAGCCCAGCCCACTGCTCCCCAGTGCTTATGATGCCTGCATGAAGGGCAGCCCCCATCTCATACCCCTACTGTACCCCAGTCACAAGCCTTGCACCCTCCCAAGGTGCAGCGGGGCCATTGGCCCGCGGGATCCCTCTCATCAAAGGAGACCCGCAAGAGGAGGACCCTGAAGTCCGGCAAGCCCACCCCCCCCTCATTGGCTCTTCCGAGGCCACGAAACTAAGGGAGGAAGGTGTCCGCAGACGGCTGGAGCTCCGTCCACTGAACCACACATTCTGCTAAGTGAACCCCGTCGGGACACAACAAGACCCACCACGGGTGGAATGTCCAGACCGGGGCCACAATGGAGGCCGCAGATTCTCTCAGCCTGTAGAAACAGCAGGAGCCTTCCGATCATCAGGAGAGGCGGGTTACACAAGTTGACGTGCTCCCGCCAGTCCGTCTGACTGAAAGTGTCCACCCCGGACGTACCTGGACAGTGCCAAGCACTGTTGAAAGAAGGGAGACCTGCACTGTCAGTCACAAGACAATTATTATCAGTTGCAAACCTGTCCCGGGTGTGCCTCCACCCCCCGGCAATCCACGGGTCCGCCCACCGAAAGATTGCCGGGTTGACCATCCAGTCATCGTGGTCCTTGATCTTGGAGAGTGCATCAGCCCGGGCCTCAAACTCCCTGGGCATCCAGAGGGAGGACAAAACCACCCCGTGGTCAGCACAGAAATCATGCACCGCTAATGTCCTGCTGAGCTCTTGGAGCTCCTCATGCCTACGACTGCTCGACTCAATGACAAAATGCACAGCCTGGTTCTCACAAATGACAAGCATCCTCTTCCCCGTTCCCCCGCAGCCTGCCAGCAACATCAAAGGCCCGGAGAGAGTCAAAGATGCCACGGAGCTCCCTGAGAGTGGATGACTTTGTTAAGTCTGTCCGACATAGTCAGATAATTGTGGCCAATCAGCTCAGGTCCTCCCAATGACTGCTCCAGCCAGGAGCCCCATGCCACCTCAGAGGTGTCCGCATAGACTGTCTCTAGCTGGAGTCCCGCCCCCCTGGGCTCCCAAATGCCTCTCTGATGCCTACGGAAGCCGTCAGTCAGCCAAAACTCAAGCTCCCTCCTGAGAGCATCAGAGCCTGGGACGTGAGATGCCCAAGACCCCCAAGTCAAGGTGTCTGGCTGTCAGCAATGAGCACCGCAGCCGCCCTAGCAAACAGTCTGGCAATACCCCCGAGCACAAACCACTGGGCATTGACCAGACCTGCAAACTTGGCCACGAGCCTCAAGGGCAGTCTATGAAACAGCCGCAACATGTCAGACACACAGGCACGGATCTTGCTCAGTGCCTTCTCAGGCACGAACAGAACCCCCCCCCTCCAGGTCTATGCCTACTATGCCAATATGCACTAGGGCACGAGTGAAATATAGCTGTGACTTGGCCTCGGCCACGAGCCAGCCAGCCTTCCGCACATTGTGCATAATACGGCTCAGCACGGACAGGGCCGCGGGGTCCGTGAGAGTGGGGGCCCTAACAGCAAAAGCAAAGTCATCTACGTACGGGTGCACACGGAAGCCGAGACCCCGCCACTTACCTACGAGCTCCTTGTTGATCTTGGTAAAAACCCAGCAAGCTGGGGCTAGTCCAAAAGGCAGAACACAAAACTCATAGAACTTACCGAGCCACTCAACAGCAACAAAGGTGCGTGACATCTCGTGTAGGTCCACGTGATAATACCCCGACTTATAGTCAAAGTAGAAAAGCCCATCGCCCCTCCTAAGCAAGTGTGTGAACGGCTGCAAGTGCTCATACTTAAACTTAGGGAACAACAAGAAGGCATTGAGCCACTTACCATTGAAGATTAGCCGCAATTTGTCCCGCGAGTCGTCCACCATTAAAGGTAAGACAACCCGCGGCTTCCTTGAGACCTCCCTCAAGGCGCCCATCGAAGCTCGCATTCCTGCGCAGCCTTAGTAGTAACAAACGAACTGTGTTTCACAACTGAAGCATGATTACGCAGGTGCACACAAGGTGGTGCCCTGCCATTCTTAAACTTCAATCAGAAATCGGTCTCGATCCACGACATCGTGTACGAAGAGCGCACGAACGTCCGCCAAAACGAAGCACGCGCCCTAAGTCTACCCGCAACGCGAGGCACAGGCACGTTCTGCTCACACAAGGGAACGTCTTCGCCAATCTCTTCCTCAGACAATTCAAGACCTGAAACACAAGAAGAACAGCCCGCAGGCTTAAGGTTCATTACAAATTAGGGTTTCGTCCCCAAGAGTTCCAATTAAGGTTGGGCATTCCGCCTCAACCGCTAAGCATTCCGCAAAGCAATTTCTCTACGCCATCGTGACGTTAATTCAAACTAGCAATCGGCTAACGGCCAGTGCCTCTGCCACGTCCCCTGCCAGCCGGGCGTGGTTGCGGACAATCGTTCTGGTGGTGGCGGCCCCACGCATTACAGTTCCAGCATTGCAACTGGCTGCCACGTCCACCTTGATTAGGTGGAGGGGGTGGCGGTGACCCAGGGCAGTAGGACGAATCCCGGCGCAGGCACCTCTGCCCAAGTTCTTAGCACGCCCCTTGGCTGCTGCGGCTTGAACAGCCTGAACTTTCTCTGCTTTCACTTCTTTCTCAGCCTTTCTCATTATTTTCTCTTCTTCCTCATCCTCTGCGTAGGACTTACGTTCCAATTTCTCGCACATTTTCCAGCCGACCTCTGGCCCCTTGTCTGAGACCAAGGCTAAATCTTTTGCACGAGCCTTGGCGCGCGCAACGCCAGGGAACAGTGGTACATCTAAGCCGTTCGATTGGCATATTGTATTTCTATCCAATGGGGCAGCTCAATGGAAATGGGCAGCGAGAGGGACCCCAGAACCATTCACTACGTACTTTGGAGAGCGAGCGCATAGGACCGATTATAGCTGGCAGCATATTATTGTCATGCCTTCTGGAGCGCTACGCCGCTGGGAGCGTAAGAGGGGTGGTAGCTGGTTTCTGGAAGACGCCACTCGAGCGAAGGAGCCAGTAGCGCCATTTTCATTAACAATCAGTAATGCGCGCTGGAAGTATGCGACTGAGACTGACGAGTATCGCGGAATTCCATACACTGGGTCTAAGAAGAAATCGACACCCACGAACAGTGACGATTCGGGTGCAGGCGCTGTGGCCTGGAATAAAGAGAAGCTGTCAGATTCTGATGACGATGATGGCACGGGTGCTACTGACAGTAAGCATGACATTGATACTGCCAGTCCGAAGTGGGAGTATGACACGCCTGGTGAATATGACACTGAGGATGACGTCAGCGAGATCGATGACTTGGTAGCTGACGATGCTGAGGAACAGGCTGAAGCTCGAAGGTTGAAGAGACAGGGACTGCAGTTGATTATGGATGACAAGGGTGAAATTATATGGGTGCCAAAGGGCACATCCCCGACATCACCCGTTCAGACAGAGGATCAGCCTATCCCCGAGCAGAAGTCTGATGCCATATCTGGTGGTGCTCCAGCCCGAGGTGTGGAGACCAAATCTAAGCTGAAGAGTCAACCTGTCGAGACTGCTAATGCCATTACAATGATCGACAGTGACGACGAATCTGAGTTGGCCCCTCGGAGGAAGAGGTTCAGAGGCAACGAGATAAGCTAGAGAGATATTAATGCGTAGATTCTCTGATCAGGATTTGTATAGGTGGTAGATTGTGATTGGCCAGCCGACAGAGGACAGATCCATCAGAGATCTGAAATGCGCGCCCTGAAAGCATAAGACATGAATTGTAGCCCAGTGGAGGCCGTTCTAGTTTAAAGTAATTATTTGGAAGAGCTGTGCCTCACCCTGTTAAAATACTGGTCAATCTTTCCTGCCATAAAGATATTGCAATTGCTCGAGTGTAGCCTTGTTCAAAACTGCCATTAAAAGCATTTTCCTACGCGCAGACCACCATTAAATCATTTGCCTACGCGCACACTACCATTAAATCATTTGCCTACCCCGCATATGGTGCGATGGCATTTGCCTACGCGCATAATACAATAAACCCATCAAGATTTCTTTTTAGAGTATTGCTTAATCCATTTGTATTAATATTGCAACCCTGTGCATACCTTCACGTATTGCAAACCCATCGTTTGCGCGAGTGAACCGTCGCTTAGAGTGCCACGCACCCGAGAAAGTGTGCAAATACGCGTCAAACTCGTTGGCAGTGATGCACATGTCCTCGAGGTTTCTCTACTCTATCAAAGGGGTTCTACTTGGCATGTCAAACTATGGTCGCCAGCAACTTTGATATATGCTACCGTATCACTTCGAATGCTTTCCTCAAACAAGGATATTATATGTAGGCACGATCCGTGAGTTGTGTTGGTCTAGGTTTCTTCGTTCTGGCCATAGCGGCTTCGTGGTCCATTATAGATACTGTAAAATCGACTAAACCCTAGCATTTTGCCGGTTTATTGCATTCAAAGCTCTGTGGCCTACACTCCCACTCCGACCAAGCCAAGATGTCTCGTTTATGTGTCATGTAGCCTCAAACGTCCGACCATGGGTATGGCTGTCAAACTGCCATACCCACGTGAGTTCATGGATTGCATGGGTTTTCAATAAATCGAAAGCCATGGTATGGGTTCAAATTAGATTAAAGAATTGCCGACCCAACCCACGGTGGGTTTTGCTGGAATCATGGTCAGGCTTGGGTAATAAGTGTTTGATTTTATGAGGAGGCAAACAAGGCTGACCTCTCTCTGAACGCAAAGGTCTCTATCTTGACGATGCAGAAATCCTACAAGTAGTGTTGTGAAATAGCTGTGCAATGCCGGTTCTTCTTAGTTACCCACTCTCGCACCACTCAACAGAATGCCTTCAAAATATCGCCGTTTTAGTATCCATTTATGACATTTTCCATTTTCTTTCACTTATTGTTTCTTTTCTTATGGGTTATTCCCAACGTAAAGTACATTATTCTTAACCAATAGATAGGTTGACAACAGTTCCCAAGTAGGTGCCCCGACTGAATCAATACGTATGCATATAGATATGCTCGCCATGTCACTGGAGCATGGTGGTGTGCTAACACGTTTCAGAACTCGTCCTTGTTCTTCTTATCGTGCTTAACTAGCGGCGGCGACGACTTCAACTTCAAACGGCAGCGACTTCAACTCATCACCAGTCTCGTCCTCAAGCAGCTCAACCGGCGACTTCAACTCATCACCAGTCTCGTCCTCAAGCAGCTCGACCACATGCACTATTGGCTTTTGTTGTCGAGACCGATAATACATGTATGCAGCGGCGCCTACCAATACAAGCACAGCACTTAAGACCACAATGGCTAAGGTCAGTGAGTCCAATCCATCCGAGTTTGTCTCAATCACTGGTGGCATAGGAGGAGGCGGCGGCGGCGGTGGCGGCGGCGGTGGTGGCCATGGTGCTCCTTCTAATGACGTCTTGAGTTCGATTACAACTCCAGTTGCCTCCACAGTTGCCAGCACAGCATCATTCTGAAAGATTTGGGTAACATTGCTCTCGAGCAGTTGGATAAATTCTTCGAGAGCAGGTGAGCTTTGAAGCATGGTGACCTCGGATTCCACACGAACTCCACTTTGGATGAGAGCATCGCCCGCCACTTCCACATCGTCGACGACTGGAGCCGATGACTGGGATAACCGTCGTCTGGAAGACAAACTGCTGGTTGATGCAGTGACACTCATTATGTTCACTCTGTCCGTAGAAACCTAAAAAAAATCATATTGCCCCCTACCCAACCCCGTCAATTCACCGTACTGCTGATGGACACCCTGGGTCTGATATCCTATTCACCTTCAGTTGATCCACTATTATACGCTCGTCGTCATCACGAAAGCCATTCTATATTCTCTGATTTACGACATCTTGACCAAAGCATCATGCAAATGGTGCTGTTACAATCGAATTGCCACTGCCAATGTATACTAAATGCAGATGCAATTCAGGACAAGGACCGCTAAACGGCCAACCCTAGGGCTGGGGATGCAGCCAGACATGTGTATGCTTATCCTTGGACCGACTCCTTTGGCACACCGTAGCCGCAGAAGACAAGCTGCACTATGTACCCACGCTGGGGATCAAAGGATTCAGCACACACACTTCGTTCAGTGAGAGCACTGGATATAGACTCACTACACACGATGAAACCAATAAATTGGGACTGCACCGTGGCCTGGTGCCATAGAAGCATGACGTGTTGGTGAGACTACACTGAAATTATCATCATCATCATTATGCCATGAGTGACGGATGCATATATCAGCCGGGTGGCTATGGCTTGCACGCCGGGTGTGCAAATTCGACGCACTCTGAATACTGTTCCTTTTGATAACGGGCGCTTCGAGGACCAGGAAGAGTGCAGACGGATGCCCGGATGCGCTTCACTTCTTTAAGCACGGGCGCGTGTCCCAGATCCTGGGGACGACATGGGCACACACGGTGCTACGTGGCTGAATGGTGATGCACTATGCATATGGCCACGGCGTGCATCCACGGCCAGGTCCTTCGAAAGTAAGTGGTGGGCTGCACCTGAGCCTCCGTCGCCATAGATGTGATGAACGCTGTGGTCACCGTGGGATCATTGAACTGGTTAACCGTGAAATTACTTATCTGCACATTGGATACTACTGTTGTGAGCACATTTGGAGGCGGTGGACCTGGCGGCGGTGATGGCAGTGGTGGTGAAGGAGGGGTAGGGTGTGGTGGTGATGGGAGTGGTGGGTATGGAGGAGGAGAAAGTGGTGAAAGGGGGAACGAGGGGGTAGGGGGCCATGCAACAACTCCTGGTGGGGTTGGCGGCGGAAAGGGGATAGGAGGGGGTTGCGGTGAAGGGCATGGGGGGCAAGGTAGCGGTGCAAGTGCATTGGGGTCATAGGGAGTGGGAGGCTGTGCAGAAGGGGCGGGGGTGATGCTGCATCACTCGGGTTCCTGAAATAATGGGAGACGGAGAAGGAGGCACCGGGAGAGGGAGTGAAGGAGGTGGGGGGCATGGAGGTGATGGCCATAGGGCCATTCAGGCGGGGTCGGTAAATATGGAGGGTGCGATGGATTTGGAGGAACAGGCGGTGAGCCAGGCAAAGGCGGTGAAGATGGCAGAGGGGAGGGGAGGTGCATCTGGTGGTGTCGATGGCAATGACGGCGGAGGAGCCATTGGTGGAGGAGAAGGCTGCGGTGACGGTGAGGGAGGAGGTGGTGAAGGAGGAGGTGGCAAGGGATGCGGTGGCGATGGCCAGAAATCCATGCCTGGTGGGGTTAGCGCGGTGATGGTGGCGGGCGTGGAGGTGGCGGGCATGGAGGTGGGGGTCGTGGGGGCGGGGGTTCGGAGGGGAGGGCGAGGTGGAGGAGAAATGGTTGGTGGAGGGTTTGGAGAACTTGGTAGTGGCGGAGGTGATGGAGGGGTGGCGGTGGGGACGGATATATTGGGTGTGGGGGCTTGGGATTGGGGAGGGAGAAGGCGGAAGTCCTGGAGCGGGGGAGGAGCCGGCATGGGTGGGGGTGAGGGCAAAGGAGGGGGATGAAGGTGGGGGGGGCTAGATGGAGGGATGGGGAACGTGGGAGGTTTGGATTGGGAGGCAATTTCAAGTTATCGAAGTGTGTCAGGGGGTGCCATCCTGGTTGGGTTGGATTTTCATGAATCCATTGGGGGGGTTGTCCAATTGGGCGGCCGCCATCTCCAGCTATGACGCCAAATCCCCTACAAGCGCGTCCCCACCAAGCACGTCCAAGGCACAGTGGTGTCAGGCAGCCTGATAAGTGACCTCAGGACGAGGAATTTGCGTGGGGTGTTTGGGGTGTTGGTAAATCATGCTGATGGTGTTATACTTCTCTATGACGAAGGCGAGTGGCACTCGGGATGCGAACAAACTATAGACGAGGTTGGGACAACCTGCTCGATCCTCATCACCGCGCATGCTATGCCAACCCTCACACCACTTCTTAGCAATCATGACCTGAACACTAGTAAAACTTGACAGAATCGATCCTTGTTATGCCAGTGTTCAGTATTGCTATGTCAAATGAGGAGCCGAATGGTGATGTGGAATGTCTCAAGCTGTTATCTCTGTCACGGCATGGCTGCTCATGTTAGTCCCCTTTGTCACAACTCTGCAAATCTGTGCCCATTTGCAGCTCTTACTTACAACTGCAGCTGCTAAGAACCTGGGATCAAGCTTCACGGGGCGGAGGTTCAATCCTGAAGATATTACCACCCCATCATTAATACTGTCAAACGTGGTGTATACGAAGATGGGTTTATTAAAAAGCTAGCCGGTAGGTATTAGGCTACTACTGCCCGTTGGAACTAATAATTTTAGAAGCCAGCGGCGAGCACTTTAGACCCGGATTCACACGGTAATTCTTATCCCACACCACCGGTGTGTTGAATTTAGATGCGAAGGTGTGGGAGCAATTCTCAGAAAGTCTGCTGGGAGGATTGGGGGATGGACTGACCTTGGGAACATGCGGCCTTGCCCGTCCATTCCGGGGACAAAGTAGTCATACGTGTAGATGCCTTCCCCCTCCTCGATCGGAAACCAGTGGAGAAGCGGAGCTGCTCCACACATCCTCATCCCCCCCCCCTCACGCCACGCAGCAACACCGTCTGTGAGTTGCACAGCATCACTTCTGCTGTGTCTATACATCGAAGGGCTGTGCCCGACGAGCACGCGGTGGCAACCACCTTGGCATACTTATCATCAACCAAAAATATGATTGAAGAGAGCAGGCTCGTGCCACAGTGCTGTATCACTCATGACCATGCCAAATGGAGGATGACACTGTGGCCTGAAGATATGACTCGGGCGACTACTGTATCTGGAACACGCATATTGTAGCACGCGTCGTCAATGCGCAGTTATCACGCACTTCTGTATCCACCTGTTTCTCAGAGTGGTAGCTCTGTAGCGTCAGTTCTGACGGCTTCACCTCGTGTGCGGCAGCCATGCTCAATGGCAAGCACTCAGCACTGAGAGATGGGAGGCACACCGACTAAAAAGCCATCCTGGCACAAATCATCGTGCAGCTGTAAAACGGCAGTGGCGGGCTGGCGGCAGCGCAATTCGCAATGCAAATGCAATTGATGTATGATAAGGGCGCATTGAGAATATAGGTGAGCGCACTGGAGTAATGCTTGTAAGGTATATTATAAGGTGCACCACCGAGCAGCTGCGAGCCAATCACCACAACCCCTCATCTCATCTCCCATGTGCGGCATCCTCCCGATCCAATTCATTGCGGGTATAGCACACCGAGTGCAGACATTGAAACATTGGCAGCGATGTCACCCTTCGTCAGTCTTTCCCACTTCGATTTGTCTCACACACCGGGCGCAACGACTCGGCATCCATGCGCGCCCCATGCGCGGAAATTTGGTGAAAGGGGCGCGAGAGTTGAAGCACTCGGCATGCATGCATGGTTACCCGGCAGGGCCACATTCAACGGTGCCAAGTACAAGCATGCAAATATGCCCTAAAGTGTGCAAGTCCCAGGCAGATGAGATTCATCCCAACTCAGTTCAAGCAGTGCTCCACCGAAGCTGCAATGTCGCCTGCGATGCAAGGTAAACAGGTCGCGCATGTATTGCCTCGGCGTGTGTTTAAATATCGGACAGCAGGCACTATCTAGGAACATTGGATTTCTTTCAAGTCGCGAGTCCCTGAAGTCTCGCAGGAACCTCCGGCTCCTTAAGTGCAATTCTCGGAAACTGTTACATCTCCATCCGTGTCGTCCCGTCACACCCCGACCTGCTACCTGGGGTGGCATTTGCTCCGCGCATTCGGTTAAATTCAGAATTATTGCCCAAAAAACATTAGTTACTTCACGCGCCCGGAAGACAATTCGAATGACCCTACAGTGTAGGGCTCTTGATCGGTCTCAGTCACAGTGACTGTCACAGTTTGCAGCACAAACTGTCACAGATCTGGGTCATAAGTCGCTGGGCGAGAGCTGACAGATCAAGTGGCTGCGGTTGGAGGTTTCCACTCACTTTACAATTTCAGACCCTGAAAGCAGCGGCTTTCACTCTAAGTTTCTGCAAAATACTCTGAGTGGAACAGTAGTTTACGACGTAGTAAACTTCTGTTGCTTACGACGAAATTTCTACCTCACGGATTTTTGATGCCGAGCGGCGTGGGA
Source organism: Cymbomonas tetramitiformis (assembly GCA_001247695.2). Classification (NCBI taxonomy): domain Eukaryota; kingdom Viridiplantae; phylum Chlorophyta; class Pyramimonadophyceae; order Pyramimonadales; family Pyramimonadaceae; genus Cymbomonas; species Cymbomonas tetramitiformis. Next base: position 29,337 of record LGRX02031496.1, read on the forward strand.
ACGGTTCAGCGCGGCGCGGGCATTCAGGAGCCGCTGGTCAAGGAGGCCGCTACACTCTGCGGTCCGTGCAGAATTTCCGGGAGGCACGACGGACGCCAAGAACTGGAATCGCCCAATTTTTGTACCGTGCAACTGTTGTGTGCACTGCCGTTTCTGGTTGCCAAGGTACCTGGCAACGGATTTCGTACCAGTCAAGCACGCGCGGATGCGTGACGCATGCCTTCAGAAGACGTTCTGTGTTCATCCTCGGAGCGTCAGCTGTGTGGAGTGCGAGGTGTACGGCAGGGAGAAAACAGGAAACAGAGGAGGATTCTGGTGCCGAAGCCTGCGAGACTGTCCAGAGTGTCGGCACACAGACCTCGGAGCTTTCTCGATCTCACGCAAGAGGACGGAGGAGCACAGGGCATTTGGAGCTATTGGCCGGCAAATGCAGCTTACTTTTTCAGACAGGCGGTAGACTTCATGGCGTCATACGCAGGTGCGCCGGAGGACGATGAGAGCTGGCGAATTTGGGGGGAACACGACACGCAGGAGCTGCTGCGATCTCTGCTATTGCTGAGGGCAACAGCAGCAGGGGCGCGGCCGCGCCCGTTGGTCACAGCAGACTGGAACGCGGCGTCAAGGCACTTGGAGGGATGGCGGCTCTGGCAGGGGTCCCACGGACGAAGTTGGATGAGACGCGCGATATGGTGGAGATCGCACTCTTCACGGAGGAAGCAGGCCCGGACTGGTGCCCGGTTTTCAAGGTGGTGGCCACGTGGCCGTTGCTTAGCACGTTAAGCAGGGGCGGCAAGGCGGAGGCTACACTCAGGTTGCGGCGACTCCGTGAGTGGGCGCAGCTCATGTTCGATGGGCCGCCGTCCGCGTGGGGACGTCACCACTTTCCCGGGCGGGTCGGTGCCGGCAGCCCGGGGGGCAGCCGGGGGATCAGCAGCAGAAGCAGCAGTGACAGGGGGCGCAGCACCGGCGGCCGAGAGCGCAGGTGAAGCGGCGACCCCACCAGGTGGTGGAGTTGGCATCGCCGGTCATCACCACGCCTCCGGACGAGGTGAACAAGCTGATGGCAACTGCAGTGGCGCCATTGGTCGCAACAGCCACAGCGAGCATATCCGCGAGCCCAGGTGCCGGGGCGGTGGTGTCGGGGCCGGAGTCGAGGTACAAGGAAGCTCTAGCCCGGTCATAGGGCAGGCGTGAGGGCTGGTCTCGCGAGAGGTCCATGGAGGCGGGGAGCGCCTCGGGTGGGAGGGCGCGAAACTGCGACCGGTACTGGTGGCGCATCTGAAAGGAGCACGGGTGGCAGAGGCCCGGGCGGGCCCGCGAGCCCGCGAGGCAGGCGCTCTCGAGGAGATGGCGCGGGCACGCCCCGGACTTCGGACGCACGGCTGCGACCTTGACGCGTTGCCGGCGGGGGAGGAAGCATCGGTGGAAGACTGGTGGGCTCTGGGCCAGCTCGCACGAGAGTTACGGCGATGCACACCTTTGTGCGGAGCAAGGCGGGCGGCATTTCCGAGGATGCGATCGACGACTCTTTCTTTTCCTCCGCTGTGCGTTACGATATCGTAACAAGCAACTTGCTCGCAAAGTCCCAAATCGGCTGGCGGCGACAAAACTTGTTGGGATCGCCCATCCAACCTTTACAAGGATGCGTGCATATGCATCCTCGAGCCTCGATAACCTACTCTGCACATACTTATATCAAAGATATATATCTCACTCATGTGCATTTATAATATACGAAAAATCCTCGAGTTGTCATTTTCATGTGATAGCTTTTGGATAAAACAAGTCCTTAAGTGCGTAAAATGCAGGGCGAATCTGGCAGCGCGGGCAGCGGGATTACGGACGCTACCACAGGATGTCAACACCAAGGCACTGCAGACTGGAGTGGCCCCGGAGGACATCAGTGATCCGCCAGGTACGGGCCCGGGGCGGGGGGCACATGAGGCTCTACGTCCTGTTATCCCTCATCACGAGGGATCCCTCTGTAGCCACGATTTGCGAGTGTATTCCAGGCAGAACTTGGATGTGTAGGGGAAGTGGCGCATTGTGGTGGGCGCGGGGAGCACGCTCGTGGTCACGTGGTCTGGAGCACAGCCAAAGGCTCTGCAGTGCGCGGCAGTGCGCGGCAGTGCGCGGCAGTGCACGGCAGTGCGACTCTGTTAGAGTGGGATCGAGGCTTCCGGTCGATGGTGAGACGCGCGGACGACAGACTTCACAAGCTCTTGATGTACTTCCGGGAATGGTTTAGGAACAAGGCGGGGGAGTACAGGTTTGCCGTGATGGCCAAGTTCTACGACCACCTCATCATGCGCACGGGATCATTCAACGTGGGGAGCTGCGCCGAGACTTTCACCGGCTACGCCCTCGAGAAGTTCCTTCAGCCAGTGAGCTCGGGCAAGATCGAAGTGGAGCAGACAGCAGGATCAGCAGTCATCAGTCATCATTCCGGCGCCGGCAGCAGGTGGCGGCAGAGGCAACTCGAACAGGGGCGCGGATCAGGCGTCATCAGGTGGCGGAAAAGCCAAGGTAATGGCAAAGGCCGTGGAGCAGGTTGAGGGAAAATGCAGCACGTCAGGGATGCGTGCATCTGGCACAACTCGGGCACCTGCACCTTTGATGGATACCGGTTGATGAGGCACGTGTGCGGGAACTGCGGAGGCGATCATGTGTCCACCGCAGCGGCCTGCCCGGGGCCGTCGTGAGGGAGCGGACCCACCCCGGGGAGGGCTGCGCCCCAGGGCTTGCCGAAGTACTAAACCTCCCAAGTCTTTCCACTTTAAACATGATGAAGCGTGTGAGGGTGAACTGACAAGGGGCAACAACAGTGCAGTAAGCGGTTGCCGTGATGACGATTCTAGCTAGCTAGGGTTTCGTACGTAGATATCTTCACTCAGCAACGCAGCGCCCCATTGAAAGACCGACGCCAATTTGCCTTTACATGCTCCCGGCACCACCTCCGGCTCCTCCCCTGCACACATTTTGGCATCACACCCATCTCCATCTCCATCACAAGGCGAGAGAAAAGAGATGAGGAGTCTCCATTCGGGATGACCGTTCAACTACAACCCCAGGATCTCGAAAACTGAAAACCACATCTTAATTCGTTGGTCCAGAAGCCAGGCTCGAGCAAAGGTACAGCAATACAAATGTATCACATTCCGATGCAAACCATAATGGTAACCAATACTGTTGTTCCACCTCCCTCCGCCCCTCTAGAAACGACGAACTCATCCAAGACCACATCCTCCCAACCCATCGGGGATTGGTGCGACAGATAGGCTCACGGCGCGCAGCCAAGGAAACAAGCAAGTATATACACTAGGGCGGTCGATCTCAAGAGAGAATCTCCGCTTGCCCGATGGTCACTCGATAATGCCATTTGTTATTTCATATTCGTTTATGCGCTTCGTATTTCGTTAAGAAAATATTCGCTTCGTTCGCTCTTGACGTTGAAAAATGACGCGGCATCCTATCACGACACCGGCATGCACTCGTGTTGTCGTGCAAGCCATCATGCAGCGCTGCGATTGGTGTTTTGATTAGGTAAGTAAGAAATTTGCGCAGGTCCGTCCTTGTAAAGATTAGGGGTCACCCGTGATCACACGGCTCATCACATTGACATCGTCACTGTACTCTCGGGTCGAACGAAGGTGGACGTGGATCCATTCGTCGAAGATTATAGATGTCCACGACTTCTCCACTGGCAGTCCGTTCACAAACACGCTCTCCCAGATCTTGCCTACCCCACTGCACACACCACCGCATGGCACCCACCCATGCCAGATGGTTAGCTCCCAAGCCGTGCCTCACACTCCACGACTCATCCAGTAGCAGACCCTAGCAAGCACTGCGGTGCCTCACACTCCACGACTCATCCTGGAGCAGACCCTAGCAAGCACTGCGGTGCCTCACACTCCACGAATCATCTAGTAGCAGACCCTAGCAAGCACTACGGTACATCACAATACTCACCCTACTGCGCAAATAAAGAACAAGTCTCGTGCCACTAAGCCCCTACGTCTCCCTCCACAATGGTGGCGAAATGACTCCTCGACCACTGTACTCCTTCGCGGGGCTGCCCCCTAGCTTGGCCTCAAGTTGGCATCACCGCCCAGTCTGTACTCCTTCGCGGGGCTGCCCCCTAGCAGCCTCAAGTTGGCATCACCGCCCAGTCTGTACTCCTTCGCCCGGGGCCTGCCCCCTAGCTTGGCCTCAAGTTGGCATCACCGCCCAGTCTGTACTTCTTGACGGGGCTGCCCCTAGTTTGGCCTCAAGTTGGCATCACCGCCCAGTCTGCTTCTCCTTCGCGGGGCTGCCCCCTGACTGGCCTCAAGTTGGCATCACCGCCCAGTCTGTACTCCTCAGCGAGGCTGCCCCCTAGCTTGGCTCTGATTGGCATCACCGCCCAGTCTGTACTCCTCGGGGCTGCCCTAGCTTGGCGCAAGTTGGCATCACCGCCAGTCTGCTCTCCGCGGGGCTGCCCCCTAGCTTGGCCTCAAGTTGGCATCACCGCCCAGTCACAGCTACTCCTCCCGCCGGGCTGCCCCCTAGCTTGGCCTCAAGTTGACATCACCGCCCAGTCTGTACTCCTTCGCCGGGGCTGCCCCCTGGCACCCAGCTCAGGTTGCATCACCGCCCAGTCTGTACTCTCCGCGGGGCTGCCCCCCTAGCCTGGCCTCAAAGTTGGCATCACCGCCCAGTCTGTACTCCCTTCGCCGGGCTGCCCCCTGGCTTGGCACCAAGTTGGCATCACCGCCCAGTCTGTACTCCTTCGCGGGGCTGCCCCTGGCTGGGCCCCAGAGTTGGCATCACCGCCCAGTCTGTACTCCTTCAGCGGGGCTGCCCTAACCAGCCTCAAGTTGGCATCACCGCCCAGTCTGTACTCCTTCGCGGGGCTGCCCCTAGTTTGGCCTCAAGTTGGCATCACCGCCCAGTCTGTACTCCTTGAGGGCTGCCCCTTGGCCTCAAGTTGGCATCACCGCCCAGTCTGTACTCCTCCGCCGGGCTGCCCCCTAGCTTGGCCTCAAGTTGGCATCACCGCCCAGTCTGTACTCCTTCGCGGGGCTGCCCCCT